>CAIGRS010047716.1:0-18726 GCA_903798395.1 Fraxinus floribunda | reverse complement strand
ACGAGCATAATTGGCTTTTTCATTTTTTTAGGAGAAATACATCAAAGTTATCCTATATCCGGAATAAAGAACCTTGATTTAACTAAAGAATAGAAGAAGGATATTTATGTCTTTTTAACAGAAAGTGTAAACCAGAGTGTAAACCAACAAGTACTTGTAGCGCGGTCGTAATATAAAATAAATAAGCGCAATCATTTTAAAAATATGTACTTACCGTACTTATAAGCAAATGATATCGAAACATATATATACTCATGAGATAGATTTTTTTTTACACCCAACTAAAACACCAATCGGAGAAGTGAAAACAAAGGAAGAGGTAGAGAAAACCTGCAAAAATGGTGGTTCAGTAACAAAAAGTAAAATTTACCTTGGATTGGTAGTTATTGATATAGTTGATGCAGCAATCTCTTCACCGTTTGACTGGTGAAGTTACATTTTGGTGTTGCAACTGTAACCGCCAAAGCCGTTTGTTATCTAATGCTTAGAAATGAACTTTTTTTTTATAATCGTGGATGTTCGGGCCAGTTTGCGCACGCCTCGACTAATTTCACGGGGCCCTGAAATTTACAGTCGGGTACTCACCTCAGTGGCCCTGAGGGGACTCGAACTGATGACCATTGAAGAGCAAACTCAAGATCTGACCAATTAAGCTACCCCTCAAGGTTTAAAGGTTGAACCTCAACCTTGAGGGTCCCCACCTGCCCTGCTCTGGGTCTTGGTGAATGAGGTAAATCGCAGGTTATGCTTCCAAGGATACATGAGTGGAAGGCTGCTTGTACACTTGCACTTACCAAAGGGTCAAATTCATATTTAAGGATTCAAATTCTTGACGCGGCAGCCTCAAGCAAAACTGGAGCTTTTCCACCTTCCCCTTTTACCACTTGAAGATGTGCCCCGGGAACTTCCGCGGGGAGGAAAAAAAGAGGCTTTTTTTCTTGAACAATGAAGTTGGGGGATATACTTCATATATCCGGCTATTATGGGCCTCTCTATCAAACCTGCAAATAAAATACATTTGCAGGAGATACTAGCAAAATCAGCTTGTGACAGAATTGTCAGCATTTTTTGCCATGGTTAAAGGTGGTGTCATGAAAATCACCTTTTAAACACGGCCAAAAGTTTTCTATAAAAAAAATATTACATTAAGTGGTGGATACAGGAACTTGAGTAATCGCGGACGGTTGTTGACCGTGGACAGCAATAAAAACTAAATATATCTATTACTTTACTAAAACTGAACAAATATAATTATGTTCTATTTAATGTCAACATTCATCAAAGTCATAATGGTTAAGTATTGCATGATTCAAAAGGGGAGCACGAGTTCAAATCTTTCAAATTGCATTAAAACTATTAAAATTGAAAATATACAATTCTATTACACATGGTGTTAAAATTCATCAGACGTCATAATGGTCAAACTTCCCATTATCTAGTACAGAAATGGTGTCTCTAACCAATTGAGTTATATTTGAAAATAAAAAAAATTATAGAATAAATATATCAATTGTCACCAAAAAAATATTTATTCCAGCGGATCCCGCACGTGTGGTCGTCAATGCTCATCGGTGCTGGATCCATCGTGATATGATTAAATGACCAATTAAATTTAAATCCAAAAATAACAATTAATTTTAACTATATTTTTATGGAATTCACAACTTTTCAACCTCAAGCTCTATTAATTTTTATCAAAATTTACTAAAAATCTAATTTTTATCTTTTGAACGTTAAAACTTCACTAGTACCTAAAGAAACCCATATTCTTAAGACCCATGAACCAAATTAGTTACAAGACATCACATAAGACCTAATATCTCTCTCAAGCATTTCTTCAAGTGTCTCCAGTCTCGAATTGGGTTGCGATCCTCGAATTTGTTTATCTTTTCTTTTGTTGGATTGCATTGCGTTGCAATGCCACCTTTTGACTTTAATGTTAAGTTTATCTTGATCCTAGCTTACCACAAAGAAACATAGTTCACATTACTCCCTTGGATTTCAAAAGCCTTTCATTATAAATGTACTATTGGTACGTGGTTTCAGCTATGGAAGCATTAGCACAGCTTTATTCTATGGATTTGCTATGAACAATTAGCTATTTGAAGTTTTACCAAAACTTGAATCTTTTGTGTGACAAATAAACCAAGTTAAAACGTTAATGAAATCAGCAGCAATCTATCCCGTTCATAGACGAGTCTTGTTCACTCCATCAAGTTCTCCGTAAGTGGCATTTTTCCTGCTCGATACGACTGGGGAATCATATTTGTGGCATCTGTAGAGATCCTGGAATTTCAGTCCTGCTAATCCAAACTGACCTCAGTATTCAACCGGGCTACCTCTGGGGTTGAAATGACAGTGATACCTCACCTTGGTCGAACAATCGTATCTGGACGAGAAATGAATGTTAATGAGAGGACTGTAGAAATACAAATATCACGCACATGTTCCCTTTGAACCTAGACAATTGTGGTTCTTTTTAGTAATGTGTACTTGACTCGATAGTATAAAGCAGGAAAAAAAAATGCTAAAATTTTATTGGTTGTACTGTACAGTTCAGCCCTGTCTACAACTGCATGCCAAACATGTTCTTATCGGAACTGAGAGATAGATCAGTCTCATCCACCAAATCATAATTCTCTTTTTTTGGTGTGTGATCCACTATCCCTTGTTTCAATTATGTTGACTAAAAACAATGAGCTCTCCAATGCCGAACTAGAACAACAATGATTAATGAGAAACAAAGAATCATGAAAATCATTTCCCAAAAACTATTACCACCAGGCACCATAGCAGAAGATTTTTCCAGCAAATTGCTTCGAAAAAAGGGTGAAACTCAGGTTGTTTTATAGGACTTCTGTCTAAAGGAATTTGACCTCTAACTGGGACCCGGCTGTCCCTTACCATTTGAAAATACGCACTTTTACATTCGAAATTTATCTCTGCACTTCAATCAAGAAAGGCACAAATGTTTAAAGCATGCACAAAAGGGGAAAATGAAAGAGAAGTGGATGGACAAAAAGTTAGTGACGACTTTAAAAAAAAAAAAAAAAAACCAATTCTTATTGATCCACTTGATGAACAATCAAGCCCTTGAGCATGCCGGAGTCACATTATTTTGTTTTTAATCTGAAAAGAAAAAGAAAAGCATCGGACTTCTTGAAATTGGGACAAAGATGAATAAACTAAGACGTTGCAGAAAACGGCTCCTAATGAGATAAATTAGTTTCTAGACTATACCTGTCATGACATCTTTGCTATGGACTTCTTGAAATTGATTAGCCCAACACAAGCATTTTGATTTAAATGTTTCCCACCGATGTAATTTTGTCAACTAACGTAAACTATGTGAGAGTGTCTATTCCTAAGAATAATATCAAAACTTTATCATACACTAAAAGGTAATCATTCTTGTGAAAGAAAGCCTCACGAAAAAGTTCATCAATAGAAAAAGGTCGCAGAACGAAAATAGAATGAATCAACTGATCATAGGCAGGAATTTGTGAACGCCAGAACTGAACTCCATATTGGGAACAAAAATTTAATGATTAATGAGGCAAGATATAATACAGTGAATTCCAAAATGCAGAATAGAGACAAAGAAACATGGGATATTTTCATTATTAAGATACTAAAAGTAGTATCCTGATCTAAATACAAAGCTATACCACCACCTAATATGCAGAAATCATGGTCAACTGCAAAGATAATACGACCAAACATCAAGATTCAATAAGGCATATGTGGATACATGATCAATGGAGCAAATTAACCATAAGTGAGAAGAGAAACTAGAGGACCTTGGATCTTAGTACGGCCTCATGACACTTCTTGCTATAGAGTGCAAGCCGTTGGACTTTATTTTCCCTGGTCCTCCTCTCCGGCTGCTCCTCAAAGGTGTTAAGTAGAAGCGCAAGAGTCCATTAGCTTTATGGTTAGGCGAATATCTTGCACTCCAATTCCTCTCCTGTACGAACTCATCCCTCCTCTTCTTCCCATGCCCATTCATTTCCACACCAGATTTCGTCACACTTCCAAATGAATTCCCATTGCGATTGGAATTTCTCCAGCTCAAACTACTATTGCTCTTCAACACCTTTTTAGTTGATTCCCCTCCCGCATCATCATTCCCCTCTCTCCTCAACTCATGCCATGACTCGGAAAATAACCTATCCACTCTGTTTACTCCATTATACCTCTCCTCATCAGCATCATCATCCTTATTCCCACCACTACGCCGGTGTATAAAACCCCATATTCTCCAACTCCACCTCCTAGACTTTTTCAATTCCTTTCTCTCCCTATTCCCCATTGCTGGGCCATTTTCAATAAACGCACTACACAACTCAAAAGTCTCAGAGCAATTGTCCCTCAAAGAATTTGAATTCGAATCTCTCAAGTCTCTTTCCCCCATCAACACCTTAGTCCCGTGACAATAATCTGCATTAGCAGGTGAAACCCTGGAATTAGAAACTGCTTTTATTTCATCCATCTCAGCCACTACAGCAGCTGCAGTCCTTCTAATAGAACCAGACCTATCCAGACTCTTCCTCCTCAAAGTGGAAGTATCTAAATAGTACTCCTGAGTCTGTACTGACCCTCCAGGCACACCGTCGAACTCACTAACACAATTTGCAGTCATCATCACCTGTCCCTTGACTGGAATCTGCATATCAGACCACAATACACGCACTTCTGGAGCATCCTCCAGCACAGAAACCACTGAAGGCATCCTCGGAAAGCTTCTCCCTATCGAGTGCCCATCAAAGGAAGCCCGAGGCTCATCAAAAGAATATCTTGAATCATCAAAGCTAATCCTCCCAGCATCCAGTGAACACCTAGGGTCAGTGTCACAAGACCTCCTCCCAAACCCATAATCCGCTATCTCAGATTGGGTCTCTCCGTACTTCCTCAAAATCCGTTTCTCCACGGGCAATGTAGCCAGTTTCTCTCCATTATTCTGCTTCTTCATCTTCATCTTCTTCTTCTGCTTCCGCCTCCACTTGTGCCATTTCTTGCTAAAAATCGAGGCTGCGGCCCAGAACCCCCCTCCTGGACTCTTTTTAGCCTGCTTGTCAAGAACTATATGATCCTTCATTGGCTTCAGGTTATTCATAATCACCGTTTCTTCTGCTATAAGATCAGCATTATTCGCCTCTCTTTCAATGCTAATTCCAAGATTCTGCAATTGGCTATCTTGAGCTGGTGTAATTTCGTCTGCAGGACCATCAGCAACATGAGGAGCTTCGTCTTCGTTTTCAGGGTGTTTAAAAGCCTCCTTACTTTCGGTTTTCTCGAAAACGGGTTTGTTGGCTACAAAAGATTCGTATTGTTTGATATTATTACAGTATTGTAGGTTTTGAGAGGTTGGACACGGTTTACTAGCGGTTTTTTTCTCGTTGTCAAGAGTGAAAAGTGACCATAGTGAATTCCGCGCCCTGTCGTCGCAAGATTTTCTCTGGGGCTCCAAAGCTCCAGTGGATAGGCTTAATCCATCGGTTTTGGAGGCGGAAAATGACTTTGTGCGTCTTAGTTCGAGTAAAACTGAGTTAGGCTTGGCGGGCTTCTGGGGTGGCGGAGGGAGGAAGATGTTAGTTCTGATGGTGGGTTTGAAGGAGGAAGAGGTAAACAGGGATTTGAGTGCAGCAGTGGCGGAGACAGAGGCGGATGAGGGGCGGCGGGAGGAAGAAGGGGTATTGTTGGAGGATTTGTCTAGGCCAGTAAGGCGCTCGCAGAGGCAAGAGGGACAAAAGCCGTTGAATATATCATCCGGGTGGCGGTCACAGCTGAAGGAGGAGCGAGGTGGCTGCGGCGGCGGCGGAGGTGGCGCTGTTGGGTCTGCAGCCGTGGGATTCATAACCATCAGAAATCCTAGTTTGCACTTCACCCCCTGATCACATTACAACTGCATTAATTGCATGTCACACGCTGAGACAAATAAGCAAATGCGAGAGCTATTGTGTATGTAAAAGAAGAAAGTGAAGAGGGTTTTGCTGCTTTGCTTTGTAAACGGGGAATCAGTGAGAGAGCGAAAAAAGGAGAGATAAACGGGAAAAATTCTCTGCACATTTGGAGTTAATTAGTTGAATGGTTATTAAACTTTATCAAGAGTTACTATTTAATAACTGAACTTAAAAATATATTTTAACGGTTACTGAACTTCTTCGAGTATTACTACTTAATAACTAAACTTAAAAATATATCACAATGGTCATTTAACTATGTACCGTATTATTCATGCATCATTCAAATGGAAAAACTTGTTGGGTTCAACAAACAGTATCGACTTAAGTGATTGATAAATAACACGATGTGTAGTCTAGTGGTCATTAAGATACATTTTTAAGTTCGGTTGTTAAGTAGTAACAATTTTCTTTTTCCTCAAATCGATTTTTGTGAAAGAGGAAACTAAAGAAAATGAAGGGTAAGAAATGAAAAATCAAATCAATCTCAATTACATTGACACTAATTCAAACATTTTTGTACTTTTATGTAGTTTTTCTCTATCAGATTCTTTCAGCATTCCTATTGTCTCTCTTTCAATCTTTCTATGTGAAGTTCGAGATATGGTGAATTGATACGAGTTGATTCAAAAATCAAACGTACTTTTTAACAGTTGCTGATGAAGGGGGTTTGCTAGTCGGGGATTTAATGACTCCGCAAATCATTCAGAATCAAATTAGCATCATATATCTTCCACTTGGACAACAAAACTTTCAATTGAAGACTAATGTCATCCATTTATTTTCAAAATGAATATAAGCAAAAGTTCTATTTTTATTGGGTTTGTAGGTTTTTGATTTTCTGTTTCCTTTTTTTTTTCCTTCATTTTCTTTGATTTCTCTCATAGAGATTGATTTGATGGACTTAATAATTGGATTTTAAAATATATATCAATGGTCGCTTGATTATGCTAAGTATTACTACTTAATAACCGAACTTAAAAATATATTTCAATGATCACTGAATTACGTCAAGTGCAACATAACAACTGGATTTAAAACATATATCTCAATGGTCACTCAATTATGCACTGTGTTAACCATCCACTATCACTTAAGATAACGATATTTGTTGAACCTACCAGATTTTTTCATTTGAGTGATGAATGGTTAACACAGTGTATAGTTAAGTGATTATTGGGATATATTTTTAAGCTCAGTCATGAATCTACTATTTAAATGTTACTCAAATTAAGAAAATGCATATAATCACTTAAATTAAGTTACACCTTGTTTAGGACATCCCAAGATTTTATTTTTTTTAATGGTACGTGAATGCTTTAAGGTCCCGTTTGATAGCTCTACTCTTCCAAGAAACTAAGAATTTATTTTCCATTTTTCATATTTTTGCTTGTTTGATAGGTAAAATTTTCTTGGCCAATGATTTTCCACCCAACCCCCTTTTCGGTATTTTTCTTGGTTTTCGAGGAAAAACTTCTCCCACCACTTTGGTGGGAAAAGCTTTTTCTGGGCAACATTTTTTTTTTTTTAATTTTTGTTTTAAAATGAAAACAAATTTTATTCTCAATTGTAATAAATTCTAACCCATTCAATGGACAATTTTCATAGAAAATAAAGTCAAAAAAATATCAAAAGATTCGAAATTTCAATATTTTTCAGGTGGAAAATTATACAAATTAAACACAATTAATCGACAATTTCCAATAAAACAAGTTCTAGGCAATTTAATTCCCTGAAATTCATTTCTTTCCACCCAAATTTCATTCTTGCAATCAAACGAGCCCTTAAAGATTTTCCATTTTTTAAGTTATTCTCAATAATCTACTGTGTTGAATCTTGTTAACATTGTATTTGAATGTATGAAATCGAAAACAGACGTAATTCCCATCTAACTGTTTAACCTTTTAGATGAAATTAGTGTTAATCGTATCAGTTTTGGGAAAACTATCTTGCCATCGCCTACTTTTAAAGGCCGAGTCTCCTTTATCGCAGCAAGTATGCCAAAGTAATCTTTAGATGTATTTTTCACGTTTATTTTAATATGAATAAACAGATAGAATTTGGTGGTTTAGTCTTTCAAATTGAATCTTAATTTTTACCCACTAAAATTTATCAGCCAGAATTTACTTCCTTTTCATTGACTTCTATATTTCTGCGTGTCAAACATTTTGCGCTGATACAGAACTCCACGCTTCTGCTAAAAGTGGTAATTATTTTATTTTGTTTTCAAATTATGGCTGCTTATTTTCAAAATACACAGTGAGAAGACTGTGATTTAGGTATTATATCATATGAACTTTTAGCAAGACTGTAATTCACCTGGGAAATATTTTATTATATTACCCGAATATCCAAAATCCTATAGCCGAAATTGCACAGAAACTCATTATGGCTTTAGAGGTAAAAAAAAAACACCAGGCTTTCTTAACAATGTCCCACAGAAACACGTTTTGAAGTCAAGACATGGATGCTGTCATTTTGCTGTACAGTCCAACAATTTTTGAAAGTCCGAAGACCTCTTAGCGTACACACAATCTTATCTTCCTCCAAACCTCGTAGATTTCTATGTTTAACTATTCACAAACGGGAAATATAGGATTCTTTGTAATCATTATAGTCCTCAGAAATCAGAAATCTCGGCCGCCATCGTTTTTTGTTTTCTTCAATTCCATATATTTTTTCTTGTATATATATATATGCACACATACATCTGCCATTTTTGTATTGAACATTTCTCATAAGTTATCATAAAATATTATGGCTCCCAAGATTACATGGAAATTTTTCCTATTCAGTTGTATCAAGGCCAAGAGCCTGCCTACAGAACCCAGGTGTAAAGTGTTGAAACAAGATTATGTCCAAAGGTTATCACTTGCCGATATAAGTGATCCCGGCTCGCCGCTTTCTGCAAGTGATCTCTCTAATTCTGTCATTGCATCAAATCTTCACATTTTCACTCTGGCAGAACTTAAAGAGATTACAAATGACTTTTCATCAAGTAATTATCTTGGTGAAGGAGGATTCGGGCCGGTGCACAAGGGATTTGTTGATGACAAGTGTAGGCCGGGAATGGAGGCTCAGCCTGTTGCTGTTAAGTTACTTGATTTGGAAGGCACACAGGGCCACAGGGAGTGGATGGTAAGAACTCAACAATCTTTTAATTTTCTTCTCTCTTTTCACTGTTTTTGTTCCATTACATAATTTTGTTTTATATTTGTAGACTGAAGTCGTCCTTCTCGGGCAACTAAGGCACCCCCATCTTGTGAAATTGATTGGGTATTGTTGTGAGGATGAGCACAGGCTTCTTGTTTATGAATACATGGCTAGAGGCAACCTAGAAAATCAATTATTCCGAAGTAAGTTTACCATCTTAATTAATATATAGAAGCCTCCATCTTAATGAGAATAAAGTAAAAAAATTATATAGACATTGACTAATGCGCAGGATATACTAGTTCATTGCCATGGTTGACGAGGATAAAAATTGCGGTTGGTGCTGCAAAAGGCCTAGCATTTCTTCATGGCGAAGAGAAACCAGTGATATATAGGGATTTTAAGACTTCAAACATACTGCTAGACTCTGTAAATTCTCTTCTTTTCTAGTATTTTTATTTACGCCTCGCCTTCTTTTACCATTATTTAATCAAAATCTTTGTTTATTTACCAGGACTATACTGCTAAGCTTTCAGATTTTGGGCTAGCAAAGGATGGTCCGGACGAAAATGAAACTCATGTGTCAACTCGTGTCATGGGCACCCATGGCTATGCAGCACCTGAATATGTTATGACTGGTAAGATACTCAATTGTTGTTGTTTTGTGTAAAATCAAATCTCGAGGCTTCCCACACAATAAGTGGTATCAGGGCCCAACAATTGTTAACCAAGAAATTTCCTTACTGGATTGTTTCGAAAATGACTCTAAATCTTGTATCTTCCAGGTCACTTGACGACGATGAATGATGTTTACAGCTTTGGCGTGGTTCTGGTAGAATTACTCACTGGGAAACGGGCAATGGATAAGAACCGTCCTGCTAGAGAGCAGAATCTGGCGAAGTGGGCAAGGCCTTTTCTGAAGGATCCTCGTAGGCTAGATAGAATAATGGATCCAAGACTTGAATGTCAATATTCAATTGAAGGCGCCAAGAAAGTGGCTGCATTGGCTTTTCAATGCTTGAGCTACAACCCTAAATCCAGGCCAACAATGAATAAGGCTGTGAAAATCTTGGAGCCTGTCTTGGAATTAAATGATATCCCAGTTGGTTCCTTTGTCTATATTGCTCCCACAGAATGTAAACTAAAAGAGAGTGATCCAACGGAAGTACAACATGAAGAAATTAATGAGGGAAAATTTCAAGAATATGGGAATGAAATCAATCAAGAAAAGGAAGAAAGAAATAAAGAGAAAGGGTTCAATCAGCGACGAAAAGGTTACAGACATATGCATAGACTAAGGTCTCGTGCTGTCTATTCTGATACTGCTCTATACAAAACCATAAGGAATGAAATGAAATCTCCCATCTCTAGACGGTGTTGAGCTGGAACAACCTGTTCTATTCTCGTTATGAACACAACAGGGCAGTGACACAAACTTAGTACATCAAATGTCTTTGAGGTACTGAGTTTAAACAAGGAAAGTTGTGATCAAATTTGTTTTAAATCTTCTATTCTTTGTTTACTTTTTAGCTCGGCCTGATTTTTTTCTTTCAAAATTCAAGCTTGTTGGCTTAATGTTATGTTTCCAGCTTACTAATTATATATGCAGACCAGACCATGATCTTATAAAGAATTCAATAGCTAACAAAGTTGAACACGAATGCCACATATAACATCGTAAACCTGGAAGGGAAACATTCAAAATTCTCGTACCACGGATCAAACAATTCACTAATAATTTTGATAAAAAAATACAACAGTATTAGATTTTTGCATCTACAAAATTAACAAAATAACAATCAAAAGAATTAAGAACGATTTCCTTTTCTTCTTCTTTTAACTTATTGATGAAGCGAAATCAAATCCGTGGTCTTGACTGCATCACCACTTCCCTATTGTACTTGATCTCAACCACCACTACAAACAAGCATTCTTAACTTCACACCAAATAACTAGTTCAAAAGACAGGATTGTTACTAGAGCACCAATTTATTTTTGAATTCTCCAAAGGCTTGGAGAAAAAGTCTTACATTAAAAATATCAATGAAGCATCACGTCTTGTACTATATCTTGAACTCGATCGAGCCTAAGCTTTTAAGAATAAGGGCGAAAAATTGATTTCAACACTAATTTGTATCTTGATTTCTTAAATTACTTATAGGTACAGTAATCGTAAAAAAAAAGAAAAAAAAAAGGAATTAATTCTTACCTAACAATCTACACTAAAAGTGGCAAGAAAATTAGTATAAAATAATAAGAAAAAATTCTAGATTTGTATAAGGCCAATATAAAGAAACATAAAGTTAATTTATCATATCCTTATATTTTCATTTTAAACAAATCTGAAAATATATAAGATGACTGACTACCGCCTAACCTGTACATTTATCTCAACACACACACACACACACACACAAAGAAGCCCAATATATAAGAGAATATATAAGAGTTGTAAAAACAACAATCTCCTCGTTTAACTTTACTTAATTACAAAATCTACCACTCAAATTTTTAATATCATGAATGTGATAAATGTGACCGTAATCAAATTCTCTACTACTACACCCCTAAAGCAATAACTCGCCAACACATCCAACACAATCACATTACAGCACAAAAATTAATAAATCTTGCTACACATACATTTTAGTTGATATTCTGTTTACTATCGTATCTTATGGCACACAATTTTACTATTGATTTCTCTCACACTTAAAACAATCAATCTCCATTTTGTCACCTATTCAAATGTCATCCAAGTTGTACATGAATAATATACAAGTAGCATAATTCAAAATTAATTACTACTCCCTTTTTTCGTAATACTAGTCTATTGCTTGTGCAGTGCACAGGTTATGTTATTTTGAAAGTAATATTAGTAGTAATTTTGTATCTATACTTTGTTGTTTAGCAATAGAGATGTGTATAAAATTATCTCAGTTTTCAATAATATCAAAACAAATTAACAATGTTACATAGTTGAACTGAAAAATTGTTAGATATTTTTCTATAATTTATTTATTTGTTTATTGTTAATATGCAAATAGTTTGCCGCTTCGAAATGGGGATCGAACTAGATATTCATTCTACTTCTTCTTTTGTTCCTTTGGCATCATGAGTTCTCTCTTGATTTGATCAAACCATCACAGTTTGAATCAAACACCTTCATTGTATCTTGAAAGAGATTTTCATTTAAACCCCATTGTGACATCTTTGGATAGGGGAGAAACATTTCTCAAAAGATAGCGATTTACGTGCGTTGAAATTTATTCAGATTCTCATATTCCCTATAATTTTCTTAGATTCCTACAAAAATAATATTACCGCGAGAAGTGGGATCTGATCTCTGCGCAGCACAGAGACACTGTAAGGAGAAATCTCTGCGCACGCGGAGGGGTCTCCGAGAAGAGCGGAGAGAAGAGGAGGAAGGCTCCGTCCTCTTTGCGCACCGATAAGAGAAGAGGAAGAAGGTTCAATGCGCGGTTGGAGTTACTGTGCTACAATATCGTCCTTGGTCGTTTTTGCAAAGTCAAGAGATTCAAACACTATAGTGGTAATTTAAATGTTCATTTAATGTAAATGCTTTTGAATGTTAAGTAACATGATTCGACACCTAAATCTTATTTTTATTATACATTAAAGAATTCGAAAAATTAAAGATGGAAGTAGTGTTCATGAATAAGCTCTTATGTTTTTGTTTCCGAATGGAGAACATGTGGAAGTGAACAGTAAGAACTTCATCTTATTATGCCATCATCTTCTGATTGGAAACATAATCTCTTACACAAAAATTTATTTTACCAAAGAATGGTCTCAAACAAACCCTTAATATCACACTGACCAACTGTGACTGATGACACAAGTGAAACTAAACTGTAAACTTAGATCGAATTATCGAAACTAACTAAGAAATTAATGGAATTTTCAAACCTGACCACTGATGACGATTATAGATGGCAGCACATTCCAAAGAGTAGGCAACTCGTTATCTTCTCCATTAACTTCGAGTATAGTGTAAGTTCTCTACAGTCTGTTTACCAAATATATCAAACTTTCTATTACTGTTCCTCACGATCTTCCTTGTAACCGCAAAATATACGATTTAGTATTGAATTGTAACCTCTGTTAACCTGCCAGCGAAGATGAAATTGATGTTGTCGGTCTAGAGCAGAGAGCTTGTGAAAGAAGTTGTTGTTTCCTCATTTTTTCTCTTCCAAGAAGCAAGTAGAGATTCAAAATTCAACAATTGTGGGTATGGGTAAGAGGAGGTCCATATTACCCTTAAATCTTGGATGAATAGTGGAGAATGGATATGGATAAAATGGGATTAAAAAAAAAAAGCATCACAAATGAACAATAAATGGTGGGTTGCCTCTTTTAAGATAGTAGAGATAAGAAATAGCCAAAGTTATGGAAGATGGAGAAATGTAAAGAAACCACGAGTAGCGTTATGCATAGTACAAACACCCATAAATAAGTTAAAGAGATAAAAAGTCAGAACCAATCAAGTTGTAGACTTCTTGGATTTCTTTGCACCAGAATTAGATGAATCCCCACTTCTCTCGCATGTTTTTGCAAGAGCAATGGCAGTAGCAATCTGACCTGGAGCCTTAGTCGAACTAGACAAAGTGCCACACCACATCAATTCCTTATCTCTGTTACGGGTTTTTCCAAGTCATCTCCCATGTCATCCCCACTTCAGGGGATGAACTGAATATGACAGCCACGTAGCGGATGATCTGGATTCATCCTCCACATGGTGATGAACCGATTTCGCCCTCCGCAACGTATCGGATGAGCTGATTTTGCCTCCACCACATGTCAGCGAATTGATTTCATCTCGCCACGCGGTGGAAGAATTGATTTCATCTCAAAGGCGTACACTCCGCATCACATCGTCGCAACCGAAACTAAGTCTGAAGTGATGACATCTAAAACACGATTGTCACTCCTGCTACAACCGATCCACTTCAACCCTGTGTAATAGAAGATCTTAAGAATTAAATCCTTATGACTGATTGATGAGATGTACAGACTTAAAAATCTCAAGTCACTCATTACAATGTCAGGGTGCATTAAATAAACCGTCTACTTATGGATTAACGAACTGACACCTAGAAGAGGATGGTTCGCCCTAGATTCAAGACCACATGTTCCACATCCAACGGTTCCTCTCTTATTTCCTCACTATAAATACCCATACTTGCACTATAGGAAGGGGTTGGTCCCTAAAAAGAGAGAGAAAATGAGACACTTTTGTATTATCTGTACACACACGCCACCATTAAAACAAAACGGCGTTCTTGTGATCACTGTCGGATGTCCCAATTTCGATCTATCAACTCACTAACTTGATCGTCGGAGTGCTTGCGATCGCTTCCCCCCTCACCAGAAAAGGTCACAAGCAACTAACGGTTTGTTACTTCGTGCAAGAAGGAGCTCACGTGGATGTATTCTGTTGGCCACGTATTTGGGTCATTTTTTGGGCTCAACAATCTCTATTGTGTATATTGCGTAAAATCAAATCTCGAGGCTTCCCACACAATAAGTGGGATCATAGCCCACTAATTGTCAACCAAGAAATTTCCACACTGGATTGCTACAAAGATATGACTCTAAAACTTGTATTTTCCAAGTCACTTGATGTTTACAACTTTGGCGTGGTTCTATTAGAATTACTCACTGGGAAACCGGCAATGGAAAGAACCGTCCTGCTACAAAGCAGAAATCTGGTGAAGTGGGCAAGAAATTCTCTGAAGGATCCTCATAAGCGAGACAGAATAATGGATCCAAGACTTGAATGTCGATATTCAATTGAAGGCGCCAAGGAAGTGGCTGCATTGGCTTTTCAATGCTTGAGCTACAACCCTAAATCCAGGCCAACGGTGAATAAGGCTGTGAAAATCTTGGAGCCTGTCTTGGAATTAAATGATATCCCAGTTGGTTCCTTTGTGCATATTGCTCCCACAGAGTGTAACCTAAAAGAGAGCGATCCAAAGGAAGTACAACATGAAGAAATTAATGAGGGAAAATTGGAATGAAAAGCAATCAAGAAAAGGAAGAAAGAAATAAAGAGAGAGGGTATAAACGAAAAGGTTATAGGTACGTGCATAGACTAAGGTCTTGTGCTGTCTATTTTGATACTGCTCTATATAAAACGATAAGGAATGAAATGAAATCTCCCATGTCTAGACGGTATTGAGCGGAAACAGCATGTTCTATTCTCATTATGAACACAACAGGGCAGCAGCACAAACTTAGTAGATAAAATGTCTACGAGGTACTGAGTTTAAACAATGAAAAGTTGTGATCAAATTTGTTTTAAATCTTCTATTCTTTTTTACTATTTTCTTTCAACATTCAATTCTGTGGGCTTAATGTTATGTTCCCAGCTAACTAATTATATATGCAGACCAGACCATGATCTTATAAAAGAACTAAATTGTTGATTCTTACAGAGCATCAGTTTCCCCCTTTTTTGCTTATTTGGCTGTTTCCAGGCAATGTTTGATCCAGCACAAGTAACTTACTCCGTAAAGGAAAAAGAAGAAGAGTTAATCCCCCTTCACAGGGGGATTTTGCCCGGGGC
Source organism: Fraxinus floribunda (assembly GCA_903798395.1). NCBI lineage: Eukaryota > Viridiplantae > Streptophyta > Magnoliopsida > Lamiales > Oleaceae > Fraxinus > Fraxinus floribunda. Next base: position 3,021 of record CAIGRS010047716.1, on the reverse strand, counting down.
AAACCCGGGCACCCCCCTATTGGTGGGGGGCTTGATTTGACCCGGGCAAAATCTCCNTTGACCCGGGCAAAATCCTCCTGTGAAGGAAGGGAGGTCCAAAGAAGAATAACGTTCGTGCAAATTTGAAATCATTATTATTATTAGGACAGGTACTTGTCCTTGGAATGATTGTCCATACAGATAATCTTAACAGAAATAACTCAGATATTCTCAATTAATGTCTTGGTTGTCGACGATGACATAACATCAATGGCACATCCCAATGGCCATGATGCTTCAACTTGGGAATTCTTGTACGTCACATCTTTAACCACTGCAACCTTTTGAGAAGCATCCAAATCTGTCCAATAAACATTTCCAAATCAAATTATGTCGTATTCATATAATTAATGTCGTCTTTTGACAGTGTTAATAGCAATTGCAACTCACCAAATCCTTCCACAAGCAATGTGTAAATGTATACAAGATCCATGCACAAATACGGTATATCGTCCTTTTGCATGTTAGGAAATTCTGATGTAACGTTGCCAACTTTAGTTGCACACGCCCTCTTAGCTGTTTTCTTGTAAGCATTCACAAGAATTCTTCCAGCAGTGGCATTCTGTTTTAGAATTCCAGACTAATAGGGATGGAAAAAATAAAATTAGCAAGCAATTAGAGAAAATAGAGAGATCTGAATGCTGGAATAATTTTGCCATTAAAACTGAAAAATTAATATATATAACCGTACATTCAGTGCTGTCCAGTAAAAAGACGACGAAAGGTACAAATTCTTCTCGCCATCTCCACCTCCACCATTCCAAATCCCATTGAATGTGCAACTGTCATATTTGCATGGTGCATTGATTTTAAGGGCCTTCCTAGTTAATATCTGACATCTTTTCATATTTGTACCAGTTTGAGGAGCTGATACTTTATAGACAACTCCTCCATATGTGTAGGTACCTTTAAAAAACAACATATCATCGTCATTTTCTTCGAATATTATTATTATTATTTTTTTAAAACTATGTAAACACAAAGAGCACCGATGGAGATCGGGAATATATACCATCATATCCCTCCAAAATGCATGGATTCGTAGAGTTTCGAGAGGCCTTAAAAATCTCAGCCCGAGCTGCCTTGCTACCGTATTTCAAGTAACTATGTAAGCGTTACATAGAAATATATACACATTAGTATCACAAAATGGCTTTTGGAATCATTTAATCCTATTCTCAAGAAGCTTTATAGAACCGTGAAAGATACCTGTGAACATAGAGGTTGTAATTTGTTCCCTTGAGATTCTTTTGCAGCAGGTAAGTTTCATTTGTTGCTACCTGGGGAGCCTTTGCTGCATTTTTATCCGAGATTGCATACGCCATTTGCACAGATGCCCCTCCAAGATCAATTGTAGCCACTGTTTCAGCATAATTTTTTCCCAGGGTATTCAATAAGTAGTTTATGGTCACCTGCATATCAACAAGGAAAAGATCACATGAATTTTAGGATGAGTGAAGTCGTTAATTATAAGTAATTCAGCCATTTTCAGGTGAATCTGATTGAAAAATGAGATGTTGAAAATGATGAAAATATATAACTCAACTTACCCACATATAAGTTCCTTCCTGGACTCCGTCAAGAATAGACACCCAGTCATGCTTGTATTTCAGGTTGCTTTCATTCTTGAATAAATTTCTTACCTGTTTATAAGAAAATTACCGTCAAAACTCTAAGCCAAGAATACTTTTGGTAAATATAAATAGAGAAGAAAAATGATTTACGTACCGCGTCCAAAATTTTTTCAGCTGCATCACCTTGTACCAATCTCAGACCTGCAGTTGCCTGTATGCACACACATATATATATTGAACTAGAGATTCAGTGTTAAATTAAGAAGGGTAAAATGAAGTGTCAATTGAAGTGCTCATTCTTCATGTATATATATCTGACCCCAAGTCTTGCTGGTGTGTCCGGCTGCAACTCTATTGGAACAACAGCCTCGGCTTTCTCCAGGAGGGGTCGTAAAGAGCTCGCGGCTGCCTGAGGATCGGCTGCATATGAACTCAGACCAGGCTTTGTCTGCAACAAAGTATAAAATGAAGTAAAGTTACGTACCTGCAGCTATGGGCGGAGCCCAGTAAAGCCCAGGGTGGGCACAGGCCCATCCTAAACTTTTGGGCTCAATTTTTTTTTTTATAGGACGTCCCAGCCCAAGAGAGAAAGCCCAAAATACCAATATATTAGTTATATGACGTCCAGGTCCAAGAGAATTATTTATGTTTATAACAGATGGAAGGAATAAAGATTTTCTAGTGATGTGTTGAGCATCACAATATATTGAACCTAAAATTATTATTGGTAATCAAATCTTAAATGAAAATTTAAAATTCAATAATTTGTATAGAAAAATGTAAATTTGCACTTTTAACATGGATGCCGTGACATTAAAATATGACTTTTAACAAAATTATGTGTTATTGTAATTACGACCTTTACAAGTTGAAATATATAATTATTGAACAACGAAAAAATCAATGAACCTCGTTAATGCTAATATTGAGCGTACATAAGAGAGTCCTTCTACCACACGTAGGAAATGACTTTAATTTTTGTGACATAATTGTTATTGGCGACCAATTGAAAACGGAACCTAATTCAATGACAAGTCTTGAGAAAAAGCTGAGTGACCCGTAATGTTTTTGATCCAATTAGTTTTTTCAAACTAAAATGTTTGAGTTTAATTTGATAATGAAAAACAAACAAAACCTATAATATTTTTTTTATCTCGATTTGAAATTTGTTAAATACACTGTAAATTAAACCATATATGACTCATCTAAAACTCGTACCTATTTTGCTCGTTGAATAAATTTAAACTCAAAAAGTCTTGAAAATTATTTACCTTTAACTCATTTACACAGCTATATATATAACATAAAAATAGGAATAGTAAAAACTTTTTTACTATGGGGTAAGGTCAGAAGCAGGTGTAGGCAAATTTTCTCATTTTCTCACTTTGGTGAAGATATATTTTTGAAA
>CAIGRS010047702.1:0-13413 GCA_903798395.1 Fraxinus floribunda | reverse complement strand
GACCCCCCTGCCTCCGCCCCTGGCCATGGCACTTTGCTGGCACTGTAGGCGGTCATTGATTTTGACATAGACTTTGGCGACGAGGACTACGTAGACGATGAAGAAGACGGATTTGTCGTTGGGCAAATACTTGAGTTGGATGAATTTTTGCTTTGGGTTCTCCATTTTCCTTCTCTGTAGTTCCACTTTTTGAGTTTAATAGACATTTTTCGTTGACTAAATTTGGGGGGTTTTGAGTATATATGTTTTCTGGCATCTCAAAAATAGCTAAAATAGTTCTTTAGTTTTGGGAATTCCATGTTCTGATTTTTTAGGTGACTCTTCTACCTTTGTTTAGATCTTTTTCTTTATTTTTAGTGTTTCTTAAACTAATTCTTTATGAATTTATTTAGTTGGTTAATTGAACTTGACAATCAAAATCTTTAGAGTGTTAATTTTAATTAGGTTTTATGTCATTTGGTCTGATACGGAGGCTTCTTTAATTCTTACATTAATATGTATAAATTCAAATATTCTATTGACTCTTATGTGGTAAGTTTCTAGGTTTTCTGTTCTATGATTACATATGTTTATGGAAGTCCGAAACTTGAAATTGATTGCTTTTGTTTATTTTTTCCCAAATTACTAGTGGAAATTTCTAGGATTTTTTTGTAATCTATGAAGGACTGCAATAAGCCACCTTCATTTTTATTATCAGTTTTTTATAACTAGCTTGTTTGATTTATGAGATAGTAAAGTGATGAAATCTATTTCTTATGTTAGAATCTGTGTGATATATAACTCTAGCTAAGAAATATGTATTCTGGTACTTGACTTCAACAATCCATTTCCAGCAAGAAAGTACTGTAGTCCAGGATTCAAATATAGAATTATAGTATGTTTTGTCTATCAATTCAATTTGTTGACTGCAGGGCCATTTCTTAATAAATGTTTTCTCCAGATCTTGGTTAGTTACAGAGCTAATCAAATGGATAACAATCCAAGTTGGAATGCAGGAGGAAAACAGTAGACCAAGCACTCCAAAAGCTCTTATTAGTGAGTTACTAATATCGGTTTACTTCTTTTTACCCTTTGCCTCTGCTTCTCTAGTCATTTAGTGAAATGATTGGATAAGCTTGAAAGATTAAATATACGAGTTTTTTTGCATAAATAATTTTTTGTAGGTCGGAAGTAATCCTTTAATTAATGTCAAAATAAGCAACATTTTTTTTTATTTAAGTGTCCAAACATGCTTGGAAAAAACAATTCTCATAAAAGTAAGTCAAATAAAGACCCTATGAGGTCAAAATATGAAGAAATCAAACCAAACCGAGGCTCCTTAAGTGCCTAACCGAGGTACCTAAAGAGTGCCAAACCGAGGCTCCTCAAGTGCCTAAACGAGGCTCCACAATGGCTAGCTGAAGAGCCTAACCGAAGCTCCACAAATGCTAGCTGAAGTGCCTAGACTCCCCAAATGGCTAGTTGAAGTGCCTACTGAGGCTCCTCATAAATGAAGTCCAATGGGCCTACGCTTGATCCATTAATCACTTGGCCTATCCACATCAACATTTCTCTATAAATATGAAAGTTTCATTCATAATAAGGTACATTCTAAAACCCTATCATCTTCCCCTCTTCCTCTCTTGCACTCATATTTTTCTTTTGTCTGGCCGTTGATTTGACCGTTGGAGTGCAAACGATCGTCGGACCTTTTTCTCGACCGGTGGCCTTTGCCTCCTAACGGGGTGTTCGATGTGCAGGTGATGTCCACATGGAGGAGATGTGGGGATTCTGTTGGCACATTTTTTTGGGTCAACACCTATCATGCCATTTGTTATTCTGGTAATTAGTGTGGCAAGGTGTGTATATATATAGGGTAGCCATCTCATTTCCCTTAATTTCTTCACATGGTTATTTAACCAAAGTTTTGATTAAATTATATTATTGTTTACACAACTTTTACCCTACTATATCACAATAAAAAAAACATGGTAAAGTTTTGGGATGTCACATTTATGGAAAGTGGGAGGACGGCTTTATAGTATTTGATATTGGAGAGAGAGAGAGAGAGAGAGAGAGAAGCTTTGTTGAATTTGATGTAATCAAAAACTAGATTTGCTATAATTTTTTAGAAGAAGATGAAGTTTTGGCTAGGGATGGCAACGAGGCGGGTATGGTATGACCCATCCATTCCCATCCCGTCCCATCGGGTATTTTTATTACCTTGCCCCATCCCCATACCCGGTTAAAGCGGTTCAGGGCGGGATCGGGGTGGGACGAGGCAAGTCTCTTGCCCCATTTATCACCCCATTTATTTTTTATTTATTTTATTGTTTGCTTTTATTTTTTTTATGTCTTTAGTTAGTAAATATTATTACTTTTTTACTAATTTTTTAAAAACAACTTATGTTCTCTTTAAAAATGATGATAAATTTATTATTTTTCTTCGATAAAATACTTAAATTTGAAATTAACTTTAAATGGGACGGGAACTATATTTCCCATATCCGCCTCATACCCACTTCGGGTAAATGACCCTCGCCCGGCCCCTGCCTCGTTTACCCGGTTAGGCGGGTAATCCCTGCCCCCTTTGGGGAGGGGCCCCACGGGTATCGGGTGGAACTGGTTTTTTTTTGTCATCCCTAGTTTTTGTCCCATCATTTCATTTAATTTAAAATTTTGAGATTCAAAATCGAGTTTTCTATTAAGTAATAGTAAAAGGTAATGTATTTGGTAAAATACTGATTATCTTTAATTGAAGCAGAATCTGATTATGACAGACTATTCAATGTCATGGATGACAGGATATGAACTTCTAAAAAAGATAAAGGTTAGTGATTTTGGTATTGTTAATTCAATAAGGAAGGTTTTAGAACTTTCCCTAATACTTATCATGATTTTTAGCTATTCTTGATTGATGCTATTGAAAAATGAAGTTTGTTGACGTTTGTCTTCTTTACGTTTTTCAATCAGAGCTCCCCGAAGTTACGAAAAATACATGATATGATTATGTCATTTGATTGACTGGTAACTAATGGTACATGGTATTTTTTATTTTATTTTTGTTTGGAGCTAGGATTCAACTTTTATTTTGTCTATTGCGAACACGGCAAAAATGAGGAAATTTTCCTTTGAAACTATAAAAAGCTAAATGCCTTGCCTTTATTATATGATGTGCAGCAATAAATAAAGAAAGTTAACATATAATTTAGTTGCAAGAAGGTACAATGGAAGGTTCAGAAATAGAAGAATAAGAGTGACGGCAAAAGAACAGTTGAGCTTGGGTCCGGTGAAGCAGAATGCTAAGCTACAAAGGTATCACCTATATGAGGAAATCACGGAGTCGGTATTAATGACCAATGAATCGGCTAGACTCACACCAGCCGAGACTACTCAAACTATAATTGAGGTAGCAAAGAAGAAAAATAATTTGATTTCAATAGTTATTTGATTTTACAATAAAAAATCTCTTAACAAAATATGTAATTCTAATTTTGTATTGAAATTCGATTTCTTAGGTGAACAACAAAACAACATTGATATTTTCAGGTTTCTTGAGCGACAATTCACGAGAACATTAATTTATGTAACTGATGAGTATTTAAGTAAGATAATTGCAGTTGTGTTCTGATTCATAATTAAATGACATTACATGTGTTAGTTTACTAAAGTTTTGTCAGATGTACACTTTCAAGTGAAGAATGATGAAGATGTCTTGCAAGCTCTAACTTCCAAGGAAACTGTTTTAGTAAGAGCTAAAAATATACATGACTAAGAGAATTTATTTTTGTATAATTTTATTCGAAACATTAGTAATGTAAACCTGAAAACATTACTTACAACTTACATGCTACATTATTTTATCTTCTTTTAATTGCCTATCAATTTCTTAGTCTGGTGTGTGCTATCTCATATGTATCAGCATATGGTAAAGTTATTATGCTCTATTTCTAAGGCATCTTGATTCGGTCTTCTTGTAGAAAGAACCTATAGTGCTAGCTTGAAATCTACATGAGAAGATATGTGATGTAATATCTGGACACTCTTGATCGCCAAGCTACAAATTATATTTACACTCTGCTTATTGTCAAAGATGAATAAAATAAGAGAGAAAAAATGATTCTGGAGAATAATAAGTTCAACCAGTATAAGTTGTGTTTGCTCTCTTCGTTTAATGTTTAAGACGAACAAAATCAGAGAAAATGGATTATTTTTGAACAAGAGAAAAAAGGGAAAAGTTCTGGGAACTAATGGGTTCTTCCAACTTCAATTAATAATTTATGGAGGCTTACTTTACTTTTAAAACAATGTAGCAAGTGATTATTGGACTAGATACAGCAAAAAAATAAGCAGTGAGATGGAGGAAATTGATTTTGGTATAGACGAGCTGGATGATGACGATAGCGAATTTGATGATGAGGACAATAATGAAGATAGTGAAGGTGAAGAGGATGATAATAATGAAAAGGTGGAATCTCTTTGTTCATTTTTTGTAAGTCTTTAGTCTTAGAACTCTAGCACCGAAGTCTGTGAACCTTGATATTTGCTCATCTATAGGACTCTTGACGGCGATGAAGACTAGGATGAGGAATCCGGTGGATCACTAGGGAACCGGACAAAATTGGAGACAATACAATCTTCTCATCCTATGTATTTTGCCAAAAGTTAACTAGGTAACTATCTTTATCACATTCTTTTGATCAATGTATAGCATTAAATCAAAAAGTGAATTATGGATTATTCTTACAATGGCTGACCAACTAATATTTGCATATCTATGAACTTAACATATACTCCTGTTATATATCTATATTTTGTATTATCATTTTGTATCTCTTTCTTCTTAGAATACTTTCATTTTACTTACTAATCTTATTACCTCTTCAATCCAGTAAATCTATTTGTTGCGCAATGTTTTCATCTGACTGCCAAAGAACAAAAACCAGGAGGCATTGTTCAGATCAACGATAATAAACATGTAAAGGAACCAGCTCAAGATATCCCAACTTGGGCAGAGATATTGGAGAAGGATAAAAGTCTCAGAAATGGAATTTCATTTTACAAACTAGAGATGATTAAAATTCAATTATTTTTTGTCACATGGACATCAGGTAAGCGTTCAATTTTTCTTCCGTGAATCTCAAATGGCCCGAAGCTTTTCATTCTTTCGACTTTTTTTTTCTACTATCGAAGGTTTTTTTTGTTTTCAGGACGTACCCCCAAAAAAGCTATCAAATTTCGACACTTTCTCTCTTTCTATTTTATTTGACTTCTGATTTGATCACGATATTATACAGTTTTTACTCAGAATAAAGAGGCATGTTTTTGCAACTTGTAAAAAGTCGTCCAAGCCACAATTGTTATGAATTTTCTTTTGGCCTGTGTACTCCATTGACGAATAATTATTTTACATTTTTTGCATTTCATCGAACGTCACAATGGAATGGATAACTTCTTGTGGAATACACTAGGTAAGAAAAGGGAAAGCATGTAACATCAAGAGTTAGGAGAAGGAACTAGGATTTGCTACCATAGTTAATACTTAAACCCTACACGTGCAGGGTCTATTGTATCCTTTAAGACTCTGTTACAAGGTGAAACATGTATAATATATTTCCAACTTATTACAAGTGTTACAACCCCTCTGATTACTCAATGGCTTGATGATTAGATCAGCTAACTGGTATGTAGATTTTGCATTTGTTGCCTGAATAACTGTTATAAGAGAAATACTCAATTAGAAGTTTATAAACTAAGTCCTAGACAGAGAATAGACATATCCCAACTCTGGTGACATTTTTTTTAAACCAAACAAAATTACAAGTGTCATGAGCTATTGCTTAATACTTCAGACCTTTTAATCACCTTGAGGATTGCATTCTTGTGCTTATTTTTTCGGAGATAGTGCTTTACTGCAGGTGAATACATAGTATCCTGCAATTTACCTTCTATCAAATGGAGATGTAGCCTAGTTGGCATCACCTAACTTTTGAGATACTGAACATACACCATAGTATCATTGACTACTCTTGGAGAAGTAAGAAACTAACCACACAAAAAGATAACAGGTCATGTGACTATGAGATAGTTCAACTTTCCAACTGATCTTATATATCTTCCAGGATTATCATGTAATTCAACTTGATTACCTTCAAGACAAATGGATCTATAGGAGTGTTAAATAAGTTTGGACACCTTAAATTCAAGTTTAGAGAACATATCAATAACTTTCTTCCTCTGACACAGAGGGACCCAGTGAATTGACCTCACCATTTCAACATCCAAAAGCTTCCTTAACTGGCTTCTTTTGATTGTGCATATATGTAATTAGTCCCATGTTCATATTAGCATGTGGTTGACTAAAATATGAAATATGTACCTTACTGCATGTGCCATGAAAACCTCTATCCCTAAAAGAATCTTACACAGGTACAATGATGTTTAAGAATATAATATTTAGAGTAAATTGAACCATGAATTTTATTTACTAAGTGTATGTCTAAATGCTAAAGATTAGTAAGTGCCTATGATTTAGGTGAAAATTTATTGAACTTTTAGAATAACTCTATTAGTATTTGACATGCTAACATTACCTTAAAAATAATACAGTTCGTGCATGCACGGGCATAAATAAATAAAAGAACAAGAAAAATAGAGTATTAACATAATACATTTTTCATAATTGTATCAACTTATTCTTTATAGGAATACTGCAAGGACAAAGTGCTCCAAATTATAGTTGTTCAATTCAGAATCTGACACAGCCAAACTAGTTAATAAACCATGGAATAAATCATTAATCTATAAAAACAAAAATATCCATCGTTGAGACTTATCTTTTAATGCTGCTTTTGACACAACTCCTCCACAAGCGAATCTCTATGAAAGGAGAAGTGAACTATGGTGTACAGTTGCAAGAATAACAAGAAACATGGATTGATGGAAAAATGAAACGAATGAAGCTCACGTTCTCCATATAACAATGTATTTCATTGACTAATAGGTAGAAAAAAGGGGAAAAAATATATTAGTTAGAAATAATACTTGAGAGTGAATAAATTTTCAAATTGAAGTAGAATTGTATAGTATGCAATTTATAAGGTTAATGATAACATAGATAAAGATGAACACCAATATAAAAAAATTGGTGTAAAACATGATGGGCACCTTTTTTTTAATTAAATCAAGAAACTAATGCTTAGATTGGACAATAAGAAAACACTGATGTTCATTAATATACTTATCCTCCAGGAATGTTGCATTTGTGCTCAAAAAGACATTCCTATCTAGAGGACTATAAAAATAATATTCTCTGGTACCTGGTATCCCACAAAAGGCATATCTATGATCTAGACTCCAAATTTTCTGCCTTCCCTTGCAACACATAAGCCAGATGTCCTCAAATTCGAATGTGACGTAAACTGGACTTGCGACAATTCCACAATTCCAGGGGAGTTTTAGGAACATACTTAGAAATAACTAAGTTAAGAACATTTGCTGGTGTTTCCAGTACATATCCCCAAAATGAGATAGATAGAGTTGCGAAACTCATCTTTGTTCTAACCATGTCTAACAATGCCCTATTTCTTCTTTTTGAAACGTTATTCTGTGTTGGGGTGTACCTGGCGCACTCAGTTGAGAAACAATATCATTTTCTGTCAAGTAGTCCTTGAATTCTCCCGAGAGATATTCACCACCTTGTTCTGATCGAAGTCTCGACCTCAGTCTGGTACCCTTTGAATTTTCAAAAGCATATGACTTTTGAGCCTTTAGGTAGATGTATCTAAATCTAGAGTAATCATCTGTAAAAGTGATGAAATACTTATAGGCCCTCTTGCAGGTGTATTTATGGGCCCACATACATTAGAATAAGCTAGGTCTAATACTTATTTGACTCTATATCCTTTTTGTTCGAAAGGATCTCTTGGTCATTTTACCTTCCAAACATGAATCACAACCTAGCAATAGTTCGACCTTAAGTATATTTAGTGAACCATCTCTAGTCAATTTTTGTATCCTGTTAAGGTTGATATGTACAACTCTAAGATGTCGTAAATATGTATCATTAGTATGGTAAGATATTTGTTTCTGGTTGGTAGAAGTAACATTTTATTTGTGGCGCAATTTAAAATGTAAAGACCATACATCAAATATATAGCATAAATAAGAGCTTTATTCTTTAAAATATAAAGCGCATTATGCGTAGAATTTATGGAATGACCTTGTCCTATTAAACAAGAAACAGAAATCAGATTCCGCTTCATCACGGGAGATAATAACAGTCACTAAGAATTAAATGCCTACCACTATTGAAATAAAAGTAAACTACTCCTACTGCTTTTGCTCTAACGATAGCTCCTGCACCGACGGTAATTTTAAATTGGCATTCACCGAGTCTTCTGCTCTCCTAAAGCACCTGCAAAGACATTCATATATGATTAGTGGTTCTAGAGTCTACAACCCAGGAATTTGTAGAATCAACCACCAAACAGGACTCGGCAACAAAAAACTCACCATCACTATGCTTTTTAGCTAGTACACCAAGGTGGTCTTTCTTCCAATGTCCTATGTGACCATAGTGAAAACACTTGCCCTTTGGTGTTCTATCTGATTTGGGCTTTTTGTTGCTTTTTGAATTCTCGTTAGATCTCTTGATCTTCTTTCCAACTCTGCCTTTTAACTTGGAAATAGATTTGCTAGCAATTTCCGTATAAGCATGGCCACTTTTACCCTTAAGACCACTTTCCACATTTTGTAACTCATTCATCAACTCAGTCAATGACATATCCATCTTGTGCAACTGATAGTTCACATTAAACTATGAAAACATATCAGATAAAAAATTCAATACCTTATCAACTTGAATTTCCTAATCAATAATTGCAACTAGATTCTTAGCCACATTGAAGTGTGTAATCATAATCAACATATGATCCCTCGTAGCGTTCTAGGTTTCATGCGGATGTTTTACAAGGTACGAACGACCTCAAAACGAGCTCACCTCCTTTGATTTCCAAACATGCCCTTCAGACATTCTAGTATGTTATAAGAGGTCTTCTGACTTTCAAACTTTTGCTGTAACACATTTGACATTGATGCCAAAAAGTAACAACAACCATCTTGTCATGCGCGATCCACTTATCATACGCAACGCTCTTGGTTTTGTCTGTTGTCTCAATAAGTTCTTGGGGACATTCCTCCTCGGGCACAAAATCAAGTTTTTCGACAATAAACCAAACATCAAATTACGTTTCCAATCCACATAATTATCCCCGACAAGTTCGTTTTGCTTTATAATAACGGAAAATGCGCTGAGACAAACTAACAAATAATTATTTATTGCATATTAAAATTGATTAGCGAATAATAATTTAGCATATAATGCATGAATGCATTTGCAGATCCATTTAACTACAATAATGCAATGATAACTCGATCTTTGTGATCCAACATGCCTCTCTATAGGAAAGGTCACTGTGTCCATTGATCAAACTGAGACCCTCCCACAAGAAAAATTATATCTAAAAACAAATGTCTATATTAAGCTTAGTATCGTTCTATTTGGTCACCAAAATTATAAACAAGAGCCTCTATAGGAGGATCGTAGATAATTCCGATTTGAGTGTATAACATTTGTCTCAATTTCTAAATAATTGAAAATAATTTCGACATCTATAGAATTCTCACAAATTATATTCTATCTAGACAATCTTATCATAAAAAAATCAAATTAACCTACTCGAACAACACGACCCTCCTATAAGGAGTCCGTTACAATATCGGCACGAGACAAACGTGTTACTTTGCTTATGGATTGACCAAAAGAGACAATAAGTTTTTATTTAAATAAACACCCTCTCCTACTCAATATTTTAAAGTAATGGATATTAGTTTTGAATAATTACCAAAAGTTCACATTAATCATATTAAACATACAATTCAATTATTACGATTTTTCCATCCAAAAAATTTAATATAATTTAAATTAATCAAGAAAAAATCGGTATTCAATTATATGTATCTTATTAATAGTATCTTGAGCAATGTAACAAATAAATTTACATGTCATGATATCTAAAACCATAATATTTCAAACAATAATTTAAAACAATAATAAAGCGATAAATTAAGTATTATTTGTGATCGAAAAATGAATTAAGAATTAAATTAAAAGCTAACCCAAGGCCAATATCTAATTTAAATCTTGGGAACAATACATAACTCCTACATATAAAAATCACATTTCAAAACTAACAAACTCCCTAAAATATTTCATAAATTGGATGATCAATCAAATTATTAAATACATAATTATATTATAATATACATTTATTCTCTCTCTACATTAATTGACATATTGATATTATAATCCCTATCCCACCCCACCCCATCCCAAAAATCTCTAGAAATTCAAATATCTTTACACTCCTCACCCCCAACGGACCCAACCCCCACCCTACCTCCCCGTAGAAAACTTCAAAAATTAAAAATATTTTCTCTCTACAGAAGCTCTCTCTCTATACATATTTACAGACACAAATAATTTTACAAGTGGTGGTGATGAGGTGGCACTGTGTTAGAAAATAGATTTATGTGGTAGCGGTGATGGTACATTGCACGTGATAAAAGGGCATCAGAGTTTCTCCCCATTGCACCGCGCCTACCCTAGAAATCTCCAGAAATTCAAATCACTTTACACTCCCTACCCCCAACGGATCCAACCTCCGCCCTATAGAGAACTCCAAAAATTAAAAATGTTCTCTCTCTCAACAGAAGCTCTTTCTCTCTATACACATTTACAGACACAAATAATTTTACAGGTGGTGGTAAGGTGGCACTGTGTTAGAAAATAGATTTGCATAGTGGCGGTGATGGTGTATTGCAGGTGATAAAAGTGTATCGGAGTTGATTTGTTTAATGGTGGTGGTAGGAGTGGTGAGGTGGTAGCAATGTTTTAAGTACTGTGTGGTGGCACTGGTGTTGCATTTTAGTTGACGAGATTTGTGACTAACTGTGTTATATGTGACTAGATTTATTGATTGTGAACCTGTGTTATCTGTGACTAATTGTGACCAGACCGTCTGTAACCAAGCCAGTCTAATTTGTGATTATATGTAACCAAGTTACATGTATTATCTGTGAATAATTGTGAAAAAAATTTGTATTCAATGTAACTGTCTGCGACTAAATCAGTCTAATTTGTGACTCACTGTTATTCTAGTCAAAGACAGTCACAATGAAGACTTAATTGGTCACAACTGATCACACAATAAACACATACTTGGTCACAAAGGGTCACCACAAGCAAATCTGCACACACCAAAGACCAACACCACAATCCACGACCACTCACCACTACCTTCACTCCAATGCACCACCACTACTACCTTCAACTTAAGTTTACAATCACCTCAAAATCCACAATGATAATCACCATCACCATCACCATCACTTCCACCAACACCTTCAATAAACACCAACCACCACCATCGTGTCCACCATCGACATCACACCATCAACAGAACCACCACCAACAATTTTAGAAAACACAAAACTCGAACTATCCACCAGTCACTATGCCATCTCCTCCTCCATTTTCAAACACATCTCAAAAATCCACCACCACCACCTCTACAATAAAACAGGTGAGAAAACCCAAATCACCGATGCCAACTCCTCCTCTAGAGTCAAATCACCACCACCATCACCTAAAATCATCGTCTCCCGTACAAATCACCTTGTATAAATTCGCGTTCATGTCCTAATCACTATTATCTTCCATATCTGATCTAATAACCCAACCCGAATCACCAACACCTCTTCCAATAATCACCAAGAAAATCACCCTTTCACGATGGAAGAATTATAAAGAGAAAATATGCAGAACTCGTCAGACATAAGAAAATCGCCCTTTCACGATTTCTATTCACCTTGTAAATCCTAAAAAGGTAGATTGGACCACTCAGATCACATAGTGCCACCAACACCTGCATCACTGCACCGCCACCGCTACTGCCAACACCACCTGTACCAACAATACCACATAGTCTGAACACCCAAATCACACAACGCCACCACCATGATCACCTGCAATGCTCTACCGCCACCGCTACAACCTAACATCATGCTTGATAATGTTGTTTCATGGAAGTAATCGCCTTGAGGAGGTAAATTGGCCCAATGGAAGGTCTTTATGATGGTGGGGCCTACTGGTTGGAGAGGCAGATCTAAAGTTTTCACCTAAAGTCACTATCAATTTGACCATTTTTGGGGAGAGAGATGCGGTGGCATGAAGACGGTAGGTTAAAAGGGCAGATTGAGGGAGCAAGTTCGACATCGGTGAAGGCCGTGAGTGGAGGTTTGGATACGTGCTCTGTGGTTCTTCCACGACCTACTTTTTTTCTCACAGCAACGACTGTATTCCATTTGTTTACAATTAGAAAGATAAAAACCTTATATAATGGAAGCCGTGTACAAATTTTTAAAAGTGGGGATGGGTAGGTGCAGAGTGTGTATAATAAGATTTTAAATTAAAAAATAATTATAACCTGATTTTTGAAAAAAATTAATTTGTACCTGAATTTTGAAATTAAAAATTAAAATATAGGAGTTAAGGTCATTTTCCCTTAAATCTTTAGCCTAAAAATCCTCAAGAATCAACCATAGTAATCCAACAACAATTGAATTCCGTCTACGCAACTGAAAAATTTCTGAACTCGATCGATTCGTGAAATCTACAATCCGCTTCTGCCTCAATTTAAAATGTGGATTATCATTGTGCCTACTACAATTGTTTTATCAAGCGTGCTACTTGGCCAGCGGTTTGACCCGGGATTTAATCCCGGGCCAAGCAGTATTATTCTTGTTTTATTTGCTGTAATGATCGATATCATTATTACCACATTAATTAACGAGAAAATTACCTAGAAACCTACTTTATAACCTGATTTTTGAAAAAAAATTAATTTGTACCTGAATTTTGAAATTAAAAATTAAAATATAGGAGTTAAGGTCATTTTCCCTTAAATCTTTAGCCTAAAAATCCTCAAGAATCAACCATAATAATCCAACAACAATTGAATTCCGTCTACGCAACTGAAAAATTTCTGAACTCGATCGATTCGTGAAATCTACAATCCGCTTCTGCCTCAATTTAAAATGTGAATTATCATTGTGCCTACTACAATTGTTTTATCAAGCATGCTACTTGGCCAGCGGTTTGACCCGGGATTTAATCCCGGGCCAAGCAGTATTATTCTTGTTTTATTTGCTGTAATGATCGATATCATTACTACCACATTAATTAACGAGAAAATTACCTAGAAACCTACTTTTAAAGTTTCATTTTCAAAAAAACAGGTGGATTAATTTTTATTTAACAAAGCAGGTGATAATTAAATTTTAATAATTACACTTATAATAAAAATTTGATTA
>CAIGRS010047654.1:0-11329 GCA_903798395.1 Fraxinus floribunda | reverse complement strand
GCGGGTCCGATCTGACCCGTAACATCTTGCAACTCCAATAGATTGCAATTGCAAGCAATGCGATCCTCATTCTAAGGCTTCATAATGCCATGCAACATGGTTATGCATCCACATGCCTTCTCAAAAATATGAAAATATTGTCATAGAATTTGATAAGAGTGCCTAGAATGAAAACATTTCTAGCTTTCTATGGATATACCATTTTGAGTTACAAATTGTTTATACCACACAAAATTAATTCATGTTATTAATTTATATTGTGATAATTTTTTTTTTATTTTTATTTTGGATAATCGTGGATGTTCGGGCCAACTTGCGCGCACCTCGACTAATCCCATGGGCCCTGAAGTTTACAGTCGTTTCTCACCTCAGTGGTCTTGAGGGGACTCGAACTGGTGACCATTGGGGAGCAAATCCAAAACCTGACCAATTGAGCTACCCCTCAGGGTTATATCGTGATAATTAATTTGCATCGTTTTGACGAAATGTATCAAACAAGTTAAGAACAGGCTGATTCACAAAAGAAATGACAAATTCACCTTTGAATTCAACCTTTAAACTTATATATTTTTTGATCATACTCGGGCCGATCTTTAAAAATTATTAAATAACAGATCTCACGTGAGTTCAACTCTTGATCCAAGTCTTGTCATTCGCAAATTGATTTTAGTTCCATTCTTTCATATTTTTTCCTGATCATACTCAGGTCTATCTTTAGAACTTGTTCATTAATCGATCTCATCACCTTCTCGGTGAACGTTTTGATCTCTTATCTTTTCATTCCCACATTTGGAATGAATCCAACGGACTATAATGTTCTGTGACAATTATAATTTACCATCCATGTAACTTTAACTTAAAGTTACGAGCTGTTTCCAGAATGTTCCACGGTCCTCTTGTATCTCTTTTCCGTAGCAGTCGATCTTTTTCCGTTCAAATTCAATAGCCCACACATTCTTAAATTGTACATGACACTGATATGCCAATCAATAAACTCTAGACTCACCTAAATTCCATAGCCAATTTTCACAAACAAGTAAAGGGATCAATATTTTGTTGCTATATTTGTTCAAGATTTTCTGTAAAAAAAATACTCGAGAAGGGTAAAAGAAAAGTTTTGGCAAAGTGAAGAAGAGAAAGAGAATCGAGGAAGGGGAGATGGGGGTGGACTATTACAAGATTCTGCAGGTGGATAAAAGTGCGAAAGATGATGACTTGAAGAAGGCTTATAGAAAGCTTGCTATGAAATGGCACCCCGATAAGAATCCCAATAATAAGAAGGAAGCGGAAGCCAAGTTTAAGCAGATTTCTGAAGCCTATGATGTAAGTTCTGTTTTATTTCAGATTTTACTAATTGATGTGGGTTCATGATTTGAGCCAATTTGGTAAATTAGGGTTATGGTTATCTGTCAGATTACAAAAATTGAATCTTTTTAGGTTTTTCTCGTAATCTTCACTGTTAAGAGTCGTGTGATGATTAAGGGGATGCAGAACATGTAAATTGATTATTGTTTTTCTACTAGGTGCTAAGTGATCCTCAGAAAAGAGCAATATATGATCAGTATGGTGAAGAGGGGCTGAAGGGGCAGGTGCCACCGCCAGACGCTGGTGGTGCTGGAGGTCCCACCTTCTTCTCCACAGGGGGTGGACCGACCTCTTTCCGATTCAATACCAGAAACGCTGATGATATATTTAATGAGTTTTTTGGAATTTCAAGCCCCTTTGGAGGAATGGGAGGTGGTGGTAGTGGAATGAGGAGTTCTAGGTTTGGTGGCATGTTTGATGATGATATGTTTGCATCTTATGGCGAAGGAGGTGTTGGTGGATATCAATCAGCACCGCGAAAAGGAGCTCCAATTGAGCAGAAGTTGCCTTGTACACTTGAAGAGCTCTATAAGGGAACTACAAAGAAGATGAAAATTTCAAGAGAAATCCTGGATGCTAGTGGGTATGTTTCTTCAACTCTTTATAAATTATTATCTAATGATTGCGTAATTATTATTCTTTTACTTGGATTGCGTACTTATTTTTATGGATCGTTCATTGTTTTATCATATTGAGATTTTTGCTGATTTGGTACTGTTGCATTATGTACTTCTTGTCTTCATTAATGAAGCTTCTTATGAGATGCAAATTATAGAATACCAACTAGATAAGTTTGGTCTAATATGACAGGACGATTGATGCTGGCTGCCTGATGCATTTTTCTTCTGATTAAGGATTGAATATGATTTCTCTTCATTTGTCAGGAGAATAAGATCAGAGTTCAATTCCTTATGGTGTCTATGTAGATAGATATTCATGTTTGACGAATAACAATCTCATATTTTGGTCTTGAACAAAGTTCGTAGTTACATGTTAAGGAAAGTTTGATGAAAACAATCGTGATAATTATTATATCTTGTTTTGGTAATTCTTCTTCTAGTTTATGGATGTCGAGGCAAAGGGTACTTATGTAATCTAAAATGACATCAGATAATTTGGACACATTATTAGCAATTAGGTTAGACTCTAATATTCTGCGTTATTGATATTTGTGCACGTTTTTTATTTATTGCAGTAATTTTTCATTGATATAAATCAGCTTTATCCGTGGCTTCTCAAATATGAACAGTTTTTATTTCATGCTACTGTTTATGTGTTTGTACTTAAATAACAAGTACTCTTGAAAAGTAAATGTTGCTAGAATGTTATGGCAAGAAGGAATTAGAATTAATTATTACTTGCTATTACTCTCCAATAATTTGGCTCCTGGCTTGTCACTAGCCTTCCCACCAATATTCCTTAATGTACAAGTAAACATAATCTTTCCTTCATATCTACTTCTACATTCTGTATTGGTGTAACTTCATTAGTAAGCCTTTGGATTTTGTCCACTAAAGACTTTATCGTATTTTGGGTTGCATTAATTGTTTTGAAGGCTTTTGACTTTGGATGAAGATATACTTTTTTAAGGGCGGAGGCTGGTTGGGTGGATGGAAGAGGGATATAATTTTTCATTAGATTTAGGCTCGATTGGACAATGGTGAGAAAAAGGGCCAGATAGTATCATCTGGGTTCAGTTAAGAGCCTGTTTGGCAGAGATTAAAATCGGATTACAATGGAAAAACTAGTTGTTATTGTTGACTTTTATTAGACGGGTGAGACCCAATAATAGCCATATTTTCAATTTTAATTGGATTTTAATTGTTACCAAACATGCTCTAAATGTACGATTAAGAATGAGGTTCAAGTCAAACTTTGTGAAGCAGAAAAGGGGAAAAAATAAAGATAATGTAAAGCTCAAAGCTGACTTCTATCGCCAGTCAGTAGCCATGGGCCCACTGTATGTGGCAATTGTTTACAAAGAATTGTCCTCAACTTCCAAGTAAACATAAGCCCTTCCTTCATATCCTCTATCTTTATTTTCTTGTACTGTTTCACGAGTCACTCTCATTAGTAAGCCTTCATATTTTGTCCATTAGGGATAGAATTCTCATTAGATATAGATCCGATTGGACAAATATATGTGATATAGAAGATTCGGAGATTTTGAACAACACCAAAGAATGAGCACCGGTTTTATTTCTTTTTTTGGTCCAATGTAACATTGTTACAGTTGCTGTGGCATGCATTTAGTTTGACAGGAAACACAGCCATTTATTTGATTTAAGTGGGGTAATGTTAGGCGAATTTTAGCTATTAGTTTGAGACTATGTTGCATGGACACATTGATACATGATTTTTAAATTGTAGATTTATATATTTTATCTTTTAATAAAATCAATTATTTCTTGGTTTTGATTTTTGTTCATGAACTTTTTTAAATTAGTCGAGTGGCTATTTGTTATATTAAAATAAATTTATGTCAATTTAGATGGTAGACTGTTGGAGAAGGAAAAATACATATATTATACGTCGTTGAGTGTTTGAGGAGTGTCGTGCGACACATGTGTCGTGTCGGACATGAATATGTAGCTCTAGTAAGAACGTTTGTGCACCATAGGTTTGACCTATAGGTTAGTTGTGGTACAATTGAAGTTAACAGAACTCAGGTCATATTTGCCAGGTGTATGTATGGACATGGACTGTAATAACGTTTCAGCTATATTAATCAATTGGTAGATGGTTCTGTTAAAGCCTTGTAATGGACTAATGGTATTGCATGTACGTTGTCTATTGCATGCTAGCAGGGATAGTGCAACCTTTTGCAGTTCTATTTTTTGATTTTGTATAATTGGACATGTTACCAACATGTTGGGAGATACATTGCTGACACGTTGATACCGCAAGAGTTAACAAAAACCATTCACTTTACAATATAATAAATAAAAATGCAAAAATTAAATAAAAAGTTATTATAACGTGTCTGGACGTGTCCTACTGGTACTTTTTTGGAAAAATTGTTACCGGTGTGTCCGTGTCTGTGCTTTCTAGATTTATATACAAATCAAATTTGTTTTGGCAAAATGTATTCACAATTCTCAATCTTCATGTTTACGAGTTATCGTGAAATCGTGGTTAATGTTTCCTTCTTTAAATTCTATTTATTTTAAGTTTTGTTAAGGATGTGTTCTAGATAAGTTCTTCGTGCAAATCTAGTACCAATTGCTCGACTTGTCTATGCTAGAATGGATAAACTTTGGACTGCCACATCATTTATTAGGAAACTTTATGAGAAGCTAATCAATCTTTACTTTTGTGGAACCAAATTATAGGGAAATGTTACATGGAACTTTCCTTTCATATGTTATCCATCTCGAGGTGGATATGTGAATTTCCTCTTTACATTCCTTTTGGTTAATGGCAGGAAAACAACCCCTGTAGAGGAAATCTTGACCATTAATATCAAGCCTGGCTGGAAGAAAGGTACTAAGATCACCTTCCAGGAGAAAGGGAATGAGCATCCAAATCAAAGACCTTCAGATCTCGTCTTCATTGTTGACGAGAAACCCCATAGAACTTTCACTCGTGATGGGAATGACTTGGTTTTTACGCAAAAAATATCTCTGATGGAAGCATTAACTGGTTGCACAGTGCAAGTCACTACATTAGATGGCAGGAATCTAACAATTCCCGTCAACAATGTGATCTATCCAAATTATGAGGAGGTTGTCCCAAGAGAAGGCATGCCGATTTCAAAAGACCCAACTAAGAAAGGGAATTTGAGAATTAAATTTGACATAAAATTTCCTGCAAGGTTGACATCAAGTCAGAAAGCTGGTATAAAGGAGCTCTTTGGTTCTTGAGTTAGAATTTCTTTTAATCTTTCACTAAGAGTGTTGTTAATTTTTTCATGATCAGTTAATCCTTTTGGTGTGCTTGAATTTATGGGTTGACATATGGTGAGGCGCTTCAAATTTATAGATATAGACAACAGTTGGTGTTATCATATTCAAGATTGTGAGACCATATCTTTAGTCACTGGATTGTATAAGATGTTTTTTTTTTCTCAAGACCAGTTATCAAAGTTATTTCAGGTTTAATTTCCAGGTTTCATTTTAGTTTTTTATGTGCGCCCCTGTCAGCATGTTAAACCTCGCACTTGCATATATGTACACAATATATTGATGTTTTCATGAGATGAATGCTCACTTAATCTGATTTTGTGATAATTAGTATAAACTCTAGCCTATCTTCACGGGGGCTTTAGGAAGGGCCGCCAAAATGAGCTGTCCTGCACTCTATCGAGGGATTAGCCAGAACTGATGGATTGTGCATTGGCTGATAAAAAAAGAGCCGGCAAGCAGTGCATATTTCTTGTCTTAGGATATTTGAAGTTCCATTCGATATGGTGATCACATTGAAATATTTTGATTGAAGTGCATTTCATCTCAAGGCAGTTGTCAACTACTAGGTTGAATTGATTGAGCATTTTAGGGGTGGTTTCTTTTTCTTCTTTTTAAGCAAAACACCATTGAAGTCTAAGTGGCGGGTTTTTGGTTTGGGGGGCAGTTGGATTGTCTGACCATGTTTTATTGATGTTTGGAAAGTGTTTATATACTATTTAAACTATAAAAAGATAGAAACAATCGTGGGATAAAGGGGCAGTGGTCCTTGAAATGTGTGGATAAAAATTAATGGGTATATATAAATAGTTTATAAACATGAGCCAAATATAGGACCCTTCGGGGTAGATTGGTTGTTTGATTACTTGACCGTGTAGCAACAAGCAAGATACCGCTGTTACATGGAAAACTCTTTCAAGTACCTATGCGAGTATAGTTTTCACAGTTTATCCTTCTTGACTTGGTTAAATCAGCTTTCTTGATTCGAAGTGTGTCATAGGTAAACAAACAAAGTTGTTGGTAAACAAGAGTCAAGTATTCAAGTCGAAAATCACATCGGATCGAGTTCGAAAAAGTGCATATCTATACTTCATAAGTTGCTCGATGGCCTTTTAAAAATTTGATAATTTGATGCTATCAACTTGATTCTTGGCTATTTGACCATTGTCCAATGTTATAGCTAGACTTCCTAACCAAAGTAAAAAAGATGGCGTTTATTACAACCCTCTATTGTCTTGGGACAATCATCTTTGTAATAGCATCTTTGTAAAAAGAAAGAAATATTGAATTAACATTTATCTGATAAGACTTTTAATTTTGATAAAAATCCTATGCTATATTCTCTATCGAATAAAATCCTTTTAGTATCCAAACTGCCTTAATTCTATTTATTACATTCACTTCAAGTTCTCATCCTTGTTAATAATTGAACCTCAATAGCTATGATCACTTTTAGGGAAAAGACTATCCTCAAAACTGACTGCACTACTAGCCTTTTCCTACTAAGTGTGTGAGGAAAATTTATAAGTATTTTTGTCTAACCAAAAACCATAAGATTCGAACTTATAATTCAACCTTTTGTCTCATTTACTAAAACTATACCATCAGCAAATAACAAGGAACATCAAATTATTTTTTTACCCACATTTCTTTTGACCAGCTCAATTTCTTTTTAAATATTTTTTTGCATTATTTCAACTTAAGGTCCAAATAATCTTTTTGCATTAATTTAAAAGTGTTGTTGATTGGCAAAGTCCTTAGGGATTACTGATATCAAAATATGAAATCTTTCTGACCAAAATAAAAGTTACTGAAAAAAGTCTTTTAAGATGGAGTAAAGGTTGAGCCAATGATTTTCACTAATCACTATTACATAAATAAAATAATTCTTGCCTAGAGTATAGACTCTTTAAATGGTATGCTCTCTATTTTAAAAGAACTGGATATAAAAATCGTGAAATCCTCGTTCTCTACTCTATTTTGCTTGAAATTTAGGCCAATCAAATATTCAGCTAAACTTATTGGCTACTATACATATTCATCTCAAAGCTGTACTTAACAGTGCACTTCTGCAAATAGACTTTGCACAGAATAATAAGTTCTTGGTTATATCATGCTAAGTAGAGAGTAGCATATGGAGTTAAATGAGGATAAGCCCCATTAACTGCTGCAGAATGAAAATCCAAATATGGGCATTTAAGACGAATTCATCAGTTTAGAGAATTACAATGTATGGTTTTGAATCCTTAAAATCCCTCTATAAATAAAGTCTTAACACACTCCAAAGTAGGAGGCGAATGAGCTCAAAACATTACAATCTCTGGCTAATGCATGCTGAGTAGGAACAGAGATACAGGACTCTCAGAAGTTCGTCGAAGCAGAAATAGGAAAATCAGTAACGAATCACATAATCTATCTCATCAGCCAAAATATTTTGAAAAATAGCATAATGTCCAAGTGCATGTTTGCTACAGCCTACAGGCAGTAAAATATACAATAGACTACTGTAAAATCTGCCAAACAAGTACTGTGCCATCAGTCAAACAAGTCATAAGTTATTTAGCAATCGAGAATACTTCTGTTAAGGAGCACAGTCAGCAGGGGCAATAAACCACCCAAATTCTGTAGATATCTCGTTAAATGCCCCGTTAACAAGAATTTTTTGTTTCAGTCCATACTCCTCGTACATAGTTTTGAGGAGCCTCACATTGTCATATCAATATAACCTGATTCTTCTATACTTCTATTATCTGGTGAGAAACTTCAGCGTTCTTTTTAAAGATAACAATGAGTTTTTCCCAAGTTAAAGCTTTGATTCAAGTTGGCAATCTATCCCCAATAACTTATTTCTAAGTCCTGCCTCAGCAATTGCTTGTACTTACTTTGGTCATCAAATACAGAATAGCATAGCTACTGATACATTAATGCACTCAAAGCTCTGACTGGCACCAATTCAAAGAAATATAAGTTGCATTAACTTTGCTAACACCTCCGGCAATTTCTTACCATTGAAGACCAAATGAATAATGCAATTCCACAATCCTTCCACACTTCATTAAGAATTGGCATGATCTGTGAAACACTAACGAAATAGGTGTTGGGAATTGAGGCTAAGTCCATTTAATTTGCTCATAGGATCCATGTTGTGAGAAAAATATGTAAAAAGATAGAGAAAAATTCATAGACCCTCAATCTTATAGAATTTTAACTCACCAACCCCCCCACCCCCAAAGTATCATAGAAAAATACCCTAAGCTTTACCACACCCACCAATTTCTAGTTTAGGAACAACCCACAAAGAGAACAGGAAAAACCAAGATGCTGGGTTTACAATTTTTCTCCCTCAAAACCCTCTTAAGTCATGTACACAAAAGAAAATAAACTACGTTAATTTATAGGAGAAAAATGTTAAATTCCGTGTCACAATTGATTCAATGACACGTTCCCGTGCTTCGGAAACTGCACAAAAATTTCAAGAACAAATCTTGGCAGCTTTTCCACCAAGGAAAGAAATAAAATCCTACCTTTATTCTATTTCTTTTTAGAGTTTATGCCTTTTATTTTTGGCACGTTTTGAATCCATATCCCAACAATCTCTTCCTTGACGAAAAATAAGTCAAAACTCAATAATATCTTCTACAACTCTTGATCATCATTCTTGAAATTCGGTAAACTTTGACAATCCCAATACTCAAAACAGAGAATTAACATCTACAATCATTTAGATTTAAAACAAGTTCTAGGAACTTCATCTGCTCATATTAAACAAACTTGCTAAAACATTATAAACCCCCTACTCGACTTTCCTGGAGCTCCTCTAGACACAATTCTACCACACTTTGCATCAGTGTCAAGCCATTGCTTGTGTTCAAATATGTGGACGGCTCATGACAACTAGCACATTGCCATGAAGATGTAATACTTAAGCGAAATTACCATCTCCTATAAAGAGAGACATGCTGGCCATCTGAGTCCAAGCAGTTACCCAACCCCGCTTCACCTTTTGAACAACTTTTCTTGACCTAACCAGGTTATATATGTCAGAAGGGGTTGGTTTTCATCCCAAAGCTATGTGCAGTCCGGAATGAATCAACAGACAAAAGCTAAAATTAATTCTTCCATCAAAATTCTCCACTTCAACTCAAGTATCTTCTGCTTCAACACCCACTGTTGAAAATTGAGGCTAATTCCCTTTAACTTGCCCATATGATCCTTAATCGAAGAAAAATTATGAGGCAAAAAAATATAAAAGATAGAAAAGTTTATGGACCGTCATAGCTTTTCCTCTATCTAAAATATTTCCATTTAGAGTTTTTGCCTTCCTTTTTTGGCACGTTTTGGATCAATATCCCAACAATAGGACGTTCCCATGTCCAATTCAACAAAGTATTTCATCCATCATCACTGTTTACTCGTACTTTATGAACTAAAAAGATTATAATTTTTGAAATAATCGGTGTTTAATCGAATTTAACCATATACAGGGTCACTAGGTTATTCTATGATTCAGCAATTCATGCAAGTGCACGTTCCCCTAACGGTTGTAAATATGCTCAAGCGAATCAGGATCAATAAAAAATTAGGTGTCTAAGGCTCATTCAAGATTTTCTCCAAAGTCAAATAGCAGGTAAAAAAACACAGCAAGTGATCATGTTATCTTTGTTTTCCTCCTTTCATGGACTTATTCAACATTGAGCCTTCTATCCAAAGGTTGAAGCAGCATAGGAAATGAATGAAGCTCTAATATTTATCACATCAGATAATTTTAAACTTATATCTTGATTTGTCGGTTCACATTTATGCTTGGAAAATTGAATCCGGGAATTAGAAATGCTTATTCTTTATAAACCAGCACACAATAATTCATTGTTTACAAATCATTCACTGTTGCTCCATTCGTAGCTCCTCACATCATAAAATGTATAAGAAAATCATCATAAAATGTATAAGAAAATAAGCGTGCAAAAACATTATACAACATTAAGAAAGCACTATTCTTCCCAATAAAAATTGCAGACGGCCAGACAAGTCTCAGTTCATATAGCAAGTAACAATTCACATATAGAAAGTAAAAAAGGCAAGCCTGTTTGCACATACACAAACACAAACAAGCCAGATTTTCTCATTCTTGATTCCGTCAGACTAATAATTAAAAAGTGGGAAGATCTTTACCCAAAATTGATAGACCTATTAAACATCCTTTTTTTTCTTCCTGAAAACATAAACATCAGTCTCCTCGTAAGCGTAGTCCGGGTGCAAATGCTCGTGTGGGATCTTCTCCACCTCGAAAACGGTCCCGCACAGTTCCCAGAACAATTTATGAGCCTCCGGCGACCTCAGCTGGTAACCCAATAAAACGACACCGTCATCTGACACTAAACTTTCCATTGCCCTAATTAACGGCGCCACCGTCTCCTCCAAATAAACCACGTCCGTCGCAATTACAAAATCAAAAGGCGGGCCTAATGCCTGAATCTGCTCCTCTTTCGCCCAATACAACTGGGCCGTCTTTAGGGTCTTCTTCAAAACAGGCTTGTTCCTCTTCAAATTGTGCTTTAGGGCTGGCATGACGGGCGCAATGTCTGTAATTACGACGTCGTGCAGACCAAGCAGGTAGAGTCCCATGGCGGCTACTCCGCAGCCGGCTCCAAGCTCCACGGCGCGCTTGTTGGTGAAGTTTAGGAGGTCGGCATAAGGGTTGGTGGGGTCCGTATCACTTGCGGCGAATGTTTGTGGGTGCCAGCGTTCGGAGAACTTGACTAGGACCAAGGAGCAGGGCCAGACGGAGGTGCCAACGTGCATCGAGCCATTGTCTTGCTGAATGGAGAGGCGCGCGTCAAGCACCGGCAGCTCGATTACAGGTGAATCTGTGAATTTCATTTTCTTTTAATTTCGTTTGGTTGCTGAACTTTTTGCTCTCGTTATATTAGTGTTTTTTGGGTTGGGCCTTTTGCTTAAATGGATCGAACTTGGAAGGATACTAGGTAAGAGAAATTAAAAAAAATCAGAGATTTAAAATTTACTTTTTAAAAATCAAGTGCAAAATTTGTTTATTCAAAAAT
>CAIGRS010047646.1:0-18361 GCA_903798395.1 Fraxinus floribunda | reverse complement strand
AAGAAATGAGTCGTGTACAGCGCGCATAGGCTGAAAAAACTGGGCCTCCAAGGGGAAAGAGCGCCTAGCCACCTAGGCATCGCGCTTTGCCACGCTTAGTCGAGTATTAAGCGATCAACGTTGTCCGTTGTCCGTTGACCGCTTAATTACCGCTTAGCCTCAAAGCGAGGCGTTTTCATCCCGTCTAGACGCGCTTTTTAGAACAGAGCTCGTAACAACTTCTAGATGAGATTCTGATAGCTAGCCCTCCTAAATTGCGTGCCCCTGCACCAACTTCTTACTACAATTTGATAGTCTTTCTGGATTGTGAGCTCCTGCACTAACTCCTTGGTGGCAATATCAAAGCCCTCATGGATTCTTTGACCCCTGAATTTGTGGATTCGTCAATCTCCTGTGGATTCTTGAAGAACTCAGCATTCCTCAGTAAGCTTGGTATTTGGATTAAATGTTTTCTCGGCCAAGTATAATCAAATCAATGAAGGTTGAAGCCTCTCAATGAATTGGAAGATGAAAAGATGAAGCTCTCAAGTTCTCTCTATATCTCAACCTTCGAATTTACTTTCTGTGACGTTCAGGTATTTATATGATAAGGTTAGAGTTGAATAGGCCGGAAAAAAAAATCTTGAAATCGTGATTAAAAAAATTCTCGACTAACCCTGTCGCTCGAGCGAAAGCTCAGCGACAGTCGAGCAACGGCTTGTCGTTGGACCGATGATAGTCTAGTGAAAATGTGTTTCCGCCGCTCGAGTGAAGTCTTAGCGACAGTCTGGTGAAATTGTAGTGCCATTTTTTTTTGTCCACTTTTGAAGCTCGAATCCTAGAACTTATACAATTGAATTATGAAAATTACAACCTATTCCTTGACCTTTATAACCTATCCAATTCAATTCCTTTTGTTCATAGACTTGTCAATTACATTATAAACTATTAAAATATAACAAGCTTCCCCTTTAACATTCTGTGACAAAACTACAATCTAAAGTTAAGGTAGTAGTGAAAAAATTACAGAATCAATGACTGACACTACAAACACTAACTGTCTTGATTGAATTATGTTTTTCCTTTATCAAAACCTGTTTCCTGAAAAAAAAAAAAAAACTCAAATACCCAGTGTAAAATGTATGTGAAAGCAATTCAAGTAATTATCACACATAACACATGATTTCAGTTTCATACCATAAGCTAAATTAAGACGTAATATCAATGCAATCCGACATACCAAAACGAAACATTGATACTACAGACCATCAAAACTTAATCTAGCAATACTTATCATTTAATCAAGAAATTTTAGATACATCATGTGACATCCAAAAATGAACTACTCCATCATCCAATATATACTACTCCCCATTTTTTGTTACAAAATGACAAGCAATAACCAATAATTAATATACAGTCCCAAAAATGCAGTTGTTAGCATGCATAAGTATGAACAATCGATAGTAATCCTTCCCACATATGTGACTCAAATTAACATTAAGTAAATTGTATAAGTGAGTCATATGTGTAAAGTGTTACTAATCCTTTGGTAGTAGGACTCGAAACCTTAATTTTGTTAGAAATGATTTGCTAAACACTACTGCCAATAGGGGTACTCCTCTACTTATGAAAGTCAAGCCAAGTAAAGCACATTAGAACCTATACATAAAATTTCATTTTATATAGATATTTTATTTTCTCTCGTGACTTATAGCATATTTTATTTTCACATCTTTCAATATTCTAAACTCATAATTATTTTTCACATCTTAAGTGCAGACTCTTATCCATTAAACCGCTAAAATGACCCTTATAGCGAACTTTAGGCCGGTTAACTCAAGTCAATTGACCATAGGTACTAGGTTATAAGAAACCTCGTATGCTTAATTGCTCGAGTCAAATATATTCCGAATAAGAACATAATATATTGAGCTTTTTATTATCGGGGATAAACTTGAGTTTATGTCATTAAATAAGGTCAATTTATGTTCAAAATCACCTTACTAATATGTGATAGTCATCCCAAATCTCACACACGCGGTAGAGTCCAACTAATAATATCATAGTGTGTACAGTGCAGATGGTACATGAAGACGCCTATTTTAAGTACTCCATAAAAACCTAAGCTAACAATGGAAACTATATTACAACTCATCCATTAAACTCATACTTGATCACAACTAACAAAACTATGTACATTGTATATTATTCTGTAAAACAATGTCCCGCATTTTTATTTTTTCAATTTTTCAATTTTTGTTGTTTTTAATTTAAAGCATGAATGCACTAAGCACAAAAAATGTCAAATGCACAAAAATAAAAATAAAAGTAAATAATAATAAATATAAAAAAATATGCATGAGTTTTCTCATAGAAAATAAATAAATAAATATGATGCATGTATAAATCAATATCACACAATGATAAAGTACGAACATATGCAAATGCTCTTACCTTTAAGAACAACGTGATCTATTACATAATTTTTCAGATCACTTTTCTTCATCCAAACTTGCTTAGTGATAAGAATATTTTCGGTCATCTATGTCATTAGCTGGTCAGTTTACTTACGTGATTAGTAAGAAAGTCAATCTGACCAATAAACTCTTGATTCTTATTTCTATTCAAGTTCTAGTTTCTATTTCTGTTCAGGAAATGACGACACTTAGGCCTAATGTGTCTTAACTCACCGCAATGAAAACATGTAGGGATAAAATCAGGATCAAAGTCATGAGATCGTTGATATCTATTCCTAGGTTGGTGGGTCATACGCTGTCTAGTAAGCCTCTATCCTACATATCCTTTATTCTTATGTTCAGGGCTAGGCACATGTTTATGGTGGTCAGTACTAGGTACAGATGTGGTCTTGGACAAATTAGCAACATTATAATCATTTTTATTGTATAGTAGACCTTCCTTATTACCAGCAGGCTTACACATTCCTAAAATATCATCTAACTTTAAAGAACCACTAGAAAAGGCAAGAAGTTGAGACTTGAAATGCTCTAGGTTGCATAGAAGATTTTTAACCTGTATTTCTAAAGTTTTCTTTTCAACTGTCAGCTCATTAGCTCTCCTAGAGGTCTTCTCAAGCTCATTAGTGAGATTCATAACCTGAGTTTCTAAAGATTCATTCATAGATTTCAACTCACTCAAGATTGAGGTAGATTCATGGATGTACGCTAAGAGATTCTCATTTTTCGACTCAAGTTCCTCGACTCTCGTACTTAATGTTTTATTTTTAGTTAGAATCCTAAGACTCTCCCCATACATCTTATCATAAGCCTCATGGATATCTTCATCACTGTCAAAATCTTCCTCACCATTAGAATCCTCACCATTATTTACGTTCTCGACCTTCTCACTCACTTTATCAGATTCATTTCTAATTCTAGTATTAAAGGTAATATATTTTCCACTTTCATCACAAGTGAGTTTCTCACTCTTATTGTTTGAGTTAGACTCGTCATCAGTGAAGTAGCATTAATAGCTTTATCTGAATTTCACCTACTGTTAGGGCACTTACTCTTAAAGTGGCCAAAATCTCTACAATCATGACACCTCACAGTTTTAGAACTCTTCCTAGATCCACTAGAACCACTTCTATGCTTCACTTGAGGTTTTTGTTTATTCCTAAACATTTTTTGAAATTTTTTAGCAAGGTAAACTAACTTCTCTTTATTAGGAGAATTTGAATCCGAAGACTCTCTATGAATATTCCTCATAGAATTTAAGGCCAATGACTTATCGTTTGTAAGTATAACTAACATAAGTTCATAAGTCTGGAAGCCACCCCGTCTTCATCCACCGGCTAACCATTAGAGCCATCTTGAAAAAGGGTGATGAAGTCTGCGAATTCCCCACCACCTAACAAGGCAGTAAACTTCTTGGGGGGTCAATGAGGAAGAACTTTCTGAGGTTGTGTTGGAGATAATGGCTCCTAAGATCGCCTCCGCCGTCCGAGCCCACAACAAGTTTTGGACTGATGAGTGGCAGACTCACATTGCCTCCTGCAAAGTCGAGGATGTACTAGCGGCCAACAACGCCTGTGTTGCTTGTGCGCTAAATATTGGTACGGAGGTAGAAGATCTGGTCCGAACTCTTTTGCAGAAGAATGAGGAATTGAATCAAAGGGTGAAAGCCTCGGAGAGGTGGGAGAAAGAGGTGAAAAAGGCCAAAGAAGAGACAGAAGAGGCTAAAGTGAAGAGGACTAAGGATGTGGGGACACGTGGCTTCGGATCCCTAATGGGTCATCTTTCATAGGCGTCAATATGTCAATTAATAAGTTGGCGGACATTAAATTATTTCTGACATAACAACTGAGTTGATCGTTTGTAGTTTGTCATACGTCCCATCAATTAGTCAAGGAGACTTTGGAGAGATCTCCTCACAAAAAATCTTGGTAGAGGTGTGGCAGGCGGATTGAGAAGCGCAATGAATGGCGGATGAGTTGGCTCTTCTACCAAGTGGGGACAATAGCATTTCAGTTCGGAGTAGTTGAATCAGTTCGTCTGTCATTAATTCGGTTCGTTTGACACGTGGCCAGTCCAGATCGGTTTATACGACACGTGGCATATGAAGTGGATGACGGGGTGGAGGGTCTCCGTAGGCCCGTAACAATATACTTCATTATTATTTGCCATTTAATTTCAACATTTTAATCCGGTGGTTTGTTTCGTAACAACAAGAAGTATTTTCCATAATTTATTTTTTAACTTAGGGTGTGTTTGAGCCACATTATTTTGGAAGGATGTATTCTGAAATATTAGATTGATGAAGAATATGTGGTTGAAAAAGAAGGAAAATTTATTGATGTGATGGAAAATACTATTTTATTGAAGAATGTGTGGTTGAAAATGAGTAGAAGAATGAGAATGAAAATTTTAATATGTACCAAATATTAGCTTAGAATATTTATAGGTCAATGCTTACGGACTAAGCAAGCATATATACTATTTTATTGAAGAATGTGTGATTAAAAATGAGTAGAAGAATGAAAATGAAAATTTTAATATGTACCAAATATTAGCTTAGAATATTTATAGGTCAATGCTTACGGACTAAGCAAGCATATGATTGGTAGACTTTTCCCAATCAGTTAAAAAGGTCAGCACTTGACTAAGAATCTTCCATCTTATCTCGTTTTGGCTGTCTTAATCAAGACAGTGGGCAACTTGATTCGTCCAATGAACCTGGTTCACTTTCGAATTTCAGACTGTGTTAGCTAACCCTAATTTCTAAAAATGGATGCCGTTATCCCACACGAGACCATACTTGTAAATCTCACCGAGTTTCCACTCCAATTTGCGGTTCAGGCACAGAGTTTCACTATTCCCAGCATGAATCCCGGAGGCGAACATCTTGTTAATTCGTCGGAAATCCTCAAGATTACCGGGCGTCTCGAATCATCAAGTTGGCCGATCAAGGTTCTTAACGATGAAAAATTCTCGGGCCTGAAATTGGAAGGTAGACACTTTCTTGATTATGTTCTCATCGCATTCAAATTCCGGAGAATTGAATGTGAGAAATATATACTCGTGGCTGAAGGAGTTAAGGAAAAGAAGGACGTCGATATGTTTCTCCGGATGGGGTGTGTTGTGCTATTTATTTTATTTTTTTCATTTTTCAGTTTTTTGGTATGATTTTCTATAGTATTTTCTATAAATTGCTAATTAATTTTTCAGCATCTGGATATGATTTCTTGACCTAATTACACTGATCTTTGCACCACAAGACATAAGAAGGAGATGGGTTTTTCTTGCCTAGATTCCCTCTTTGCAAGAATTACGTATATTGTATTCCAAGAGCCCAATTTCAGTTGTAAATAAGACACGTAATTATAGCCTCAAGAATTAGGTCAAAACTCATGCCCTAATTGCTTTTCAAGCAAAAGCTGAGTTGAATAAAGAAACAAAATTAGACTACCTATATGTAATCATGTGATCACACAGTGTAACATGTTCAATCACACATTTTAATGTTGTTGCTTACCCTCGGAGGATTTTCACTTGTTGTGATCAAGGAAATTAAATGTTGCGATCACAACTCACAAATTTTAATTCTCGTTCGATTTAATCCTTGAATTTCTCCTCCTGTGATTGAGTCCTTATTTGCACCATGAATCCTTCATCTTGAAATCTTTATCCTCCACAATCATCTAAATTGTTCCATTGCAAGTTTTGAAAGTTAGCAATTAAGTTTCTAAACTTTCCTGTTGTCGATTTAGCTCCAAAAACTTGTGAATTTATTTTGATTCCTCTCTTGACTCTTCTATTGATAACATACAATTCAAATAATTTTCAGTTGTTTGAATCAACTCCAATTAAGCTCAAAATTGCATTTTTCATTCCAAATGTATCAAGTTCTAATTTTTCCTAAGTTTATATATTTACACTAAATTAGATAGATATAAGCTTAATTTAGCAATAAATAATCAAGTTTAGAAGTCCGAATAAGTGTGTAAAATACACTTATGAGTACCCATTTGAAAAAATCCAACCAGTAGAGAAAATTTACCAGTATTTTACTCACATATGCCAGAGCTTGAACCTATCAAGAATTTCCTATTCTTGGTCCACTTACATAATAATTATTTCCCCTTGAGAAATCAAGAATTGCCTATGCTTGCAATAATTATTATACTCGATTCATTTTCAGGCATTATTTTTAAGACCTTTGTTTCTATCTCTTCTTATTTTCTTAACATTTTTGCTTTGCTGACGGGGTTTTGGTGCTCTCTTGTGGAGGATCTCGCTATTGAAGAGAAGAAATTTTGAAGTGATTGCGAAGGCACCTCCAGAATATGGTAGAACTATGTCACAAATGAGGTACATGATATATATTTGATTTTCCATAATTTGTTTGTCGACGGCTGGAAATTTTGGTGTGAGCCTTGCTTGTTTTCTGAAATTTAACACGACTCAGTAATTTAGTCGATTTGATTAAACTTACACAGTGAAAACCATAAGAGTGCCAACAACAACAAAAAGAAAAGGTAGCAACTTTTTAAATTTTAAAAGGCTTTGAAGCATTCACTTGATTTGCCTTTCATTCCTTTTCTTCATGATTTTTCTCAATTTATTTGGGAAATCTTTAGCTTAAGTTTCTTTTTGATTTGAAAGGAAGGCACATCGTTTTATGAGAGACAAAATAAGGAAATAAGAGACAAGCCTATGTTCGTAGGTGAGCTTGTCGAATTATGTAAATTTGTGTCTTTCCTCTCCCATGGACTTGTCTATGGCCGCTGTCGCGCGGCTATTTCTTGTGTTTCATGAGTATCATTCTTTCATTCTTACTAATTATTTGAGACAATATATAATAACACTCTCTGCATGAGTATCAATCTTTCATTTTCAGACTAACAACACTCTCTGCATGCAAACAATTGTACATTACATGTCCAAGAGTATGATTTCGTTCCATCTTATGAGAGTTTTATGGATCAATAAATTTACCGAAAACTGACTTTATCTAAATTACTGATGTTATTTTTGTTTGTTGTCTAGCATATATTTGATATTTGCAATGGTGAAACTGGATTGCAAACCTTATTCTCTGAAAATTTGAACAGGTTACCTGTTGAAATACACACATAAGAACCTAATCTGAAATTCCTTTAAATTTTACTGCTGATTTTGCACAATTATTTTTTTCCCTCAGAAACCTGGAAGTTTTAGGCTCCTAACCAGTAGTGTAGTTGAGGTTTGGCATTGGTTTATTATTGAAGAATGCGTAAATTCATTTTGCTCAAGTTAGTAGTGAAATTAATACAGAAATACAACCACTGGTGATACAACAATGACTGGATCAATACTTGTGAGAGAGGGAAGAGTATCACGAATTTCTGGACAGCATATGGAGGACAGAGAATCCTATCATCATCCTGACTTAACTCACCCTTCATCCATGGACAGCTTCGATTATATATTCCTGTTTGTTCTTGCTTTACTTCTTGTTAGTTTCTTAAAGGTGCTATAATGATTATCGATGGATTTTTTTTTTATTCTTTTTTTACTTGTTCTTTTTCTTCATGATCAATACATTATTACATGATTTTATACGTATACTTCAGTATTTTTTGTTGTTTGGACACATTCGTTTTGTTTTGTTTTTTTTTTTGCCGTGCCAGTTGATCTGATTTGATAATATTACTTAAATATAGTTTTAACTGGCTCCTTATGTGCAGGGTAAATTCATTTTTTTCATCAATGGTGATACATGTACACAAGTTTTATAAATATGTGGCCATAATCTTGAATCACGACCTTAGCATGTTATATAATATTGAAATATCTCATCTAAAAGTTAAGTAACTAGAGATAAAACCAATTTATTCATTAATTTTATTTTTCAAACCATATCTCATGAGTGAGCCAATTTTTTTAATTTTTATTTTCATGAAAACTAGATGCATATATAATTTTATGAGGAAATTGCAAAAAATGTCAACTTTTACATAGTCATTTGCAAAAATGTCCAAAATTTCTTCAGTGTCCATTTCACTATAATATAGACCAAAATGCCCTCATTAACAATTTTAAATTTCACAATGAAGATAAGATTATTTATATAATTAAAAATTGTATTGACCAATAATAACTTGATATATAACATATACTACTTATTTTTTTAAAAAAATACCATATCAATCATGCATTAAATGCTCACTTCTCATCACAAGTGGGTAAATAAAAAATTTATAAAATATCGAAAAGTACACATAAAATGTGAAAAACATTATGAAATGTAGAGAACTCACGTTCAGAACGAAATTTCATTCTAAAGTCTAAACAAATTAAATGTCAAGTATCAAGATAAATACGGTCCAAATGTCGATAACAACTTTTAAAATGTCGGGAACTTTATGAACCATCAAGAATAACAACTATTAAACACAACTTATCAACAAAAACAAGGTTTCAAATAAAAATTACCTTCTACCAATAATTGTGGAAAGCCTAATCAACTACATATTTGAATGAGATCAAATTTTTTGAAATAAATTTTTTTTTATATAAATTGGAAGCATATAATTATTTTTTTAGTGTTAATGACTTTTCTACTTCATCTTCATTTTTTTACGAAATTCTTGATCAATACCTAATAGATAATAAAAGCAAATGAATCCATTAGGTATTAGCTAGTATTAATGTAGCTTCTCATGTAAGCTACTTGTTCTACTCAAAATTCGTGACAATTGGAAAAAAATTGCTTCATTTTTCATTGAGGATATAATAGACAATTTTGTACCAAACTCGACCATTTTTGTAAGAATTATCAAAATTAGATATTTTTCAATTGACCATTTTTGTACATTCCCCAAAAGGTGCGACACGTATGTTTGTTTCTGCATCTAAGAGTGTATGTGCACAAGTATGTGCTAGTGAAAATTTAAACTAAATAGTTCAGTGAAAATTTAAACTAAATAGTTCAATGAAAATTTACCTTAACTATGTTTTGTTTCGTGACATGGTGACCCGATGATTTGTCTTAGATATCAACCAT
The DNA here is from genome assembly GCA_903798395.1 of Fraxinus floribunda. Lineage (NCBI taxonomy): Eukaryota > Viridiplantae > Streptophyta > Magnoliopsida > Lamiales > Oleaceae > Fraxinus > Fraxinus floribunda. Next base: position 8,875 of record CAIGRS010047646.1, on the reverse strand, counting down.
TAGGACATATCTCATAGATATGCAACAAATTAATTTAACAATTATCCATATCATTTTTTTTATTAATCAGGTCATATCTGATAACTATGCAAAAAATAGTTTAGCAATTGTCCATGAAAATTGAATTTTCATTCTTATTATTAATGAAAACGGTCCTCTTCACAGCAATTATTTTCTAGAATGACTCCATTAGAATAATGAGTCATGCTATGTGTATATAGATGTACACATAGGGGTTAACATAATGCGAGTGGGGTGGAGCTCATGCTACATACCCCACACCACTCACATTATGTGAACCTATATGTGTACATTTATGTACACATAGATTAATCCTAGAACAATTTGACTTGTATACAATCTTATCAATTAGTCAATCATCATCAGTACATACATCACAACTCATTATCTATGATATATTTCACAGTCTCATACATGACTAGCGTTAAAAGAGGTAAAGTTCACTATAAATGCTTTCCAAATTTTTCACTAACCTTATAATTCGATTCAACATTATTCATTATCTCCATAACCATTAATAATTAAGGAAAGTGGGTGACGTGTTTGTTAATCTCTATTGACATGCTGATTTGGGACTTAATGCAGCAAATGTGTGACGTTGACCGAAATAAAAGAGCCAAAAACAATTGTCGGAAAAGGATTAATTTATAGGGTGTTTGGTGTAGATTAAAATCAGATTTTAGTGTGATAGAAATTTTTGAAATGTGTGGTTGAAAAGATGTGGGACCCATAAAAAATATGGTTGATTGTTTGATTTAGACTTAAATTAAAATCAGATTTTAATTTGGCTCAAACATACCATAAATATATTTAGTAACGAAGAACATCAATTATATAATAGATGTTGGAAATGGTGTTTAATCAACAGTAGACAGTGTCTACTGGCAAACCATTATACAATTTTCTTGCTCACATAACTTGACCCAATTCTTGGGATCATTTTCCTTACAAGGAATCATCATGCTTCTGATGTTTGACCATTTAACAACTTTTCATCCTTTTCATCTAATATTCTTTTGTATTTCACTGCGATCGCCAACAAAGCAGACAAATTTAGAATACCTGCAAAGAAGGAGAGGCTGAATGGAACCCAACGATATTGACATTTGTGCTTTGTTGGGGAACTATAAATTGCGGTGAAGATTACTCCTTGAAAGATAAAATAATAATTTGCCAGTTGGAAAGCCTCCTTTCGAAGATCAGAAATTTCCTCTTCTTTGTTCTCTATGGTTTCTCCTTCCTTATTGTTTTCTTCTCCCTGCTGGGTTTCTCCAGCTATTTGTGTATGTAGAGAGAGAGAGAGAGAGAGAGAGATGGATGGATGGATGGAACCGGTAAAGACGTGCATGCTACTTATAATATGAAAGAGTAAGGTCTCGTAGTAGTAATTTCTTGAAGAGCATTCGGTACTTCTCAATACGTCTCTTCTGCTATATTTAATTTGATGATTCTTTTCAATATATATATATATATATTATCAAAACCACTATAAAAATCATTCTCTCAACCGAATTAGATGAAAACTAGGGAAACATATTTTTTGTCAAGACTTTGTCCGTACTTAATTTTTTATTTTAGGTTTCCTTATTACAGGTTATGTCTATAAACAATTTTCTAAACTAATTTCCAACAGAAAATCGAAGGCTGGACTGGTTGATATACTCCGCAAGTAGATGATCGTAGTTTTTCGAATCAATTTTGTGAGATTGAGAAATTAAGACCATAACAAGACATGCGCACCATGTGGATATGGTTGGAAATCATTATCCTGATGAAATATTTTATTTATCCGGGTGTGACACAAGGCGGGAATGTTTTAGAAAATATTTCACTAACAAGGTGAGTCCTTTCAAATAAAAGATCGTGAATTTTAGAATTGTTATTTTTCAATAGGTGTGTCTATTCAAATAGAGACAAATTTCAATGATAGTGTCTTTTCCAAGGGTCGTTTAATTTGAGACACAACCTTTCAACATTTATATAGGCTTTTCCCATTTGTAGTTTGACAACACATGATCTATGCACTTTTATACTTGCATTATGCATCAGATAAATTCTAAATATTTTGAAATGAGTAGCATAGAAAATGGAGTTCAAAATATGAGTAGGTTCGTTAGTCCACGTAATTTGGAGTGCTCTTATTATAAGATGCTATTGTTGTATTTTGGGAGAAGAATGACGATAAACAGCTAGCATTTATATGGTGTATTATCATCTTGATGAGAAAAAGTCAAATTCATATTTATGCATCTCATTTCTAATTTTAAGTACTTGGTTTGTGGAGGTTGAATTTCTATCCAATTTTATTCACTTGAAAGTTAAGTTATTCAATATATAATTTGTGCACGACTACTTTTCTTAATAATGTCACCACAAAATCGAGCAACGCTAACCCCCTCCTTATTACTCTAACTATTGTCCGAACTAACCCTAAAGTCCTCAGTCTGCCACTAACTGCCGTCCATGTCGTAGCTTCTTCCAACTTTGCACACAACGAGAGCCAAACGGTCGCTGTCTGCAATTTTGATACTATCCCTCATCTGGCCAATCTTAACAATGGTCCAATTCTGCACCATTCTAGTCACCACACAGCCCCTATCCGCCAGCTTTAGTCAATGCTCTTGATGTTAACTTTTCTGCTACTCTGTCCCCCGTCATCTAGCTAGTTGCTGGACTACATAGCCTTGTTAAGAGTCCTCCAAACTCCTTATGTGTCGGTTAGTAATTCGATTTTTTATCGATGTGAGATTTATCATTAATAGGTCAACGCAAGATGATGATTTGTTTAAGAGCAGCAACCTTGAAATTCATGTGAAAATATCAACTTTGTTAAAAAACAATAATTCAAACCCATTGGTTAATATTTTGGTACTTCATACAACATAAATTATTCTTAGCATCTACAGAAAGTGAATTTCTAAATAATGAGCATGTCTTGGTCTTTTTCTTTTTTCCTTTTCCTATTATATTTGGTTCCAGCTGTATTTCTATGCTGCATGCATTACATGAGTTAAATGACATCGTTACGTGAATCATGTGCATATACATATTTGTTGACATTAAGTTTGACATTATTGTGAGGTGATAATATTTAACATATTAATTTTAATAACAATTTAAATAATTAATCACGCAGATTTTTATAACACGTGAAGTGTAAAACTTAAAGAATATCAAATGTGTACAACTAGTTTATTCCCTGCTACTATATCTTAAATACCTAAGAAAATTCCTTCAATAAATTATTTGTGTAGCTCTCACATCCAACTCTTGCTTACAATACGAATTAACAATATAATGCGCGTAAAAATTTGTCATAAACTTTCTTCCTCTATACCTTTGAAAAATAATCCCCAACTACCATATGCTCATGGAAAATAAATAATTGACTTCATTTTTTAAAATACTTGCCAAACAGCAGTATTGTTTTCATCGGTGACTAACTTTATTTAATGAAGAATACGTGTTTGAACTTTTCAACCCTTAAGTGTTTGATAATAAAACTTCAATTTCTTGTTTTTAATTTTGACAACTTTTACTATTTTCAATGGTTAAACTAATGAAATTGGATGGTAAGGAGTTTTCACATCTAAAATGTTGTATTCCGTACTAAAAGTTTCAAATTGGGACCTTTTCTGTTATTTTTAATAGGTAGGGGGTTTCTGCACAACGTCTAATGGGCAAGGGGGGTTTTCTGCTATTAAGTCCAACGTCTAATAGGTAAGGATCCATTGATCATTGAGGAAGGGCCTATGATTGGTCGCAAGCGAAGCTGGTCAAAGAAGTAATGGGACTACTTGCTCAAGTCACGATGAACGAAACATTGATCACTGCAAGCAAAGTAACAAGTTTCATATTGGACATAGGAGATGAAACGAAGTGAAGTAACTTGATTCAAGCAATAGACAGAGAGGTTGGAAGGAAGTTGTTTAGGACATGCGATCTTACCGAGCCCACAGTGGTGGGGCTCAGATGATTTATGCGACCACACAGAATTATACTATGCAGCCGCATGATATATTTTCGCCCGTGAATTTTTTGAATTTTGCGCAATTATTTTGAAGGTTTAATTCAGTTTTAAAGTAAGTTTTATGGGTTCCATATAAATATGACTTATTCCACTCATTACAAAAAAAATAAAAAAATTGAGAGATTAATTGCAAGTTATTATTGTTTTCTTCTTGTTTTTCATCCAATTAATTCTGAATTTATCAAGATTATTTCTTGTGGCGTTCAAACAAGGAACACATTCTTAAATTTCTCCTTAGTATTTCATTCAAAGTGCCATTCCTACTTCTCGTGTCATTCTAAAGTCAATTTTTTTCTTATTCAAGTCTTTGTTTGAAACTCTACAAGGATTGAATTTTAATGGAGATCAAATTAGTTCTTTGAAGCGCTTGCAAAAAAGTATTGAGAGGAAAAATGCAAGAGTTGTGAGACTAATAGAGGGAAAATCCATTTTGAATGATACATGAGCGTATACATGTGAGGCAAATATTAAATTAAATTTAGGATGTCGGATAGAGACGAGTCTACTTCAAACAAAAATAACAATCAAGTCAACATGTCGGATGAGGTGATACGACAGTTCGAACGGTTGTTCGAGGATGTGAGAGATAGATTAGATAGGCAAGACACATTGCTTGCTAATTTATGTGGCGAAAAACCTAGAAAATTCCTAACATAAGGAGGCAAGGAAGGCGGGATCGTAGAACAGATTTTGCTGGTGAATGCGAAGTAGATAGTGACATTAATGAGGATGAATTGGTGGATGTCAAATTTGGAAGAATGAGAGATAGAGGAGTTAGACATGAAATGGGGGGTATGATAGAAATATGGGTAATATCAAAATGACAATTCCTTTATTTAAAGGAAGAAGTGTTCCGGAGGCACATTTACTCGGAGGAAAAGAAGGTAAAGATTGCAATATTTGAATTTATTGATTATAGTATCATTTGGTAGGATCAAGTAGTAACATCTAGGAGGAAAAATCGTAAAGGGCCTATTAATACATGTGAAGAACTGAAGGCTATCATGCGGAAGAAGTTTGTGACTAATCATTATTACAGGAGTTTCATCAAAAATTGTAAAGCCTCCACCAAAGTTCTAGGAGTATGGAGGATTATCAACAACAATGTATATAGTATGATTATTGAAGATGGTAGTTGTACTAATGGGGCTAGCACTATACTTGTTGAAAAAATTGGGATTAACTATGCTAAAACATCATAAGCCTTAAAAATTACAATGGTTGAATGTATTTGGGAGGTTTAGGTGAAATAGACAAGTGTTGGTAAGTTTCTCAATTTGCCGATATCATGATGAAGTGATGTGTGATGTAATTCCTATGCATATCGGGGATATTTTATTGGGGAGACCATGACAATATGATAGGTATGTGATTCATGATGGGTACAAAAATAGGCACAAGTTTACTAAGGATGAGAAATATATTGGTCTTGCTTCATTGACACCACAACAAGTGTATGAAGATCAAATCAAATTGAAAAGTGAGGAAAACAAAGATTGAGAAAAAAAAAAGGAGAGTAAGATTGATCTTCCACGTCAAGAAAATAGTGAGGTGACTAATTGTGAAAAAAAAAAAAGTAAAGCTACAAGAAAGTAAAGATAAAAAGTCTCATGAGAGGAGAGAAAAGTCGAAAGTGAATTTCTTTACAAAATGGAGTGAGTTGAAGATGGCAGTAGTTCAGAACCGACATATAATCTTGTTGGTTTATAAGGAGTCACTCATCAATCTTGAGGAATATAATACACCCCTCCTTAGTTTGGATACTTTTTTTTTTTGTAAGAATTTGATGATATGCTCCTGAAGGACATTCCTAGTGGTCTACCACCCATTCGAGGCATTGAACATTAAATTGATTTCATACTTAGATCTGTCATTCTAAACAGGACGACTGATCAGAGTTATCCCGAGGAGACTAAAGAACATCAAATGCAAGATGAAGAACTGATGAGCGAAGGATATGTGAGGAAGAGTATCAGTCATGTGTCGTACCAGTGCTAATTGTGCTAAAGAAATATAGAATCTGGAGGACGTGTGTCAACTGTAGGCCATCAAAAATATAATGGTAAAGTATCTTCATCCTATTTCTAGGTTAGATGATATGTTATATGAATTACATGAAGCATGCATATTTAGTACAATTGATTTTAAAAGTAGTTATCATCATATTAGAATGAGGGAAAAAGATGAATGGAAAATCGTTTTTAAAACTATATATGGGTTATATGAGTGGTTAGTCATACCATTTTGGACTCACTAAAGTACCTAGCACATTTATGAGATTAATGAATCATGTTTTACGTGCATTCATAGATAAATTTGTAATAGTTTACTTTGATAATAGCTTAGAATATAGTACGGACCTAAATGAACATATACGGCATTTAAGATGTGTACTTGTGGTCTTAAGGTAAGAACAACTTTATGTTAACTTTAAAAAGTGCACATTTTGCATGAAGAAAGTTGTTTTTCTTGGTTATGTCGTTAGTGCAAAATGTATTGAAGTGGATGAGGAGAAAATCAAAACCATCAAGGAGTGGTCAACAAATAAAAGCATAACCGAGGTAAGAGACTTTCATAGGTTAGCTAGTTTTTATAGGCATTTTGTTAAAACTTTTATCACACTTGCCACACCATTCATGGAGATTATAAAGAAAAGTGTAGGATTTCATTGGGACGTTGAACAAGAACATGCTTAACACTATTAAGGATATGTTGTGTACCGTACCAATTTTATCATTACCTAACTTTAACAATACTTTTGATATTGAATGTGATGCATCAGGAATAGGTATTGGAGTTGTCTTAATGCAGGAACGAAGGTCAATAGCTTACTTTAGTGAAAAGCTAAGTGGAGCAACTCTCAACTATCCTACATAAGACAATGAGTTGTATGTACTTGTTTGAGATTTGGAGACATGGCAACACTATCTATGGCCAAAGGAGTTCATGATTCACACTGACCATAAGTCCTTAATGCATTTAAGGGGTAAATGTAAGCTAAACAAGAGACATGCAAGGTGGATGAAGTTCATCGAGAAGTTTCCATACGTTATTCGGTACAAATAAGGTAAAGAAAATGTGGTAGCAGATGCTTTATCAAGGAAATACATACTTCTAACGTCTTTATGTGCCAAATTGTTAGGATTTGAATACACGAATTCAATCCCCCTTTCTTGTCAATACGTATGAAAAAGAAATTTAAGAAAATTTTGAATCAATTACATTTATGCATGCAAAGTGTTTGCTCAATGAGAATGTGAATTTTGCTACTTTCATATGAAAAAGTGACATTCTGTCACTTTTCAATTGGACATAATTAATACTTGTTTAAAATGTTTAATTAGAGTTTAAGGGTATTAATCAAAACACTTAAAAAAAAGGATATTGGGCCTAATTTGCTCTTTTATTTTTTGGGGTACTTCACACATTTAAAAAAAACTCGCAAAATACTATCCAACCTGTTTTTTATTTTATTTTTTCAAAAGTATTTTTTTTTCTTTTTTTAAATTTTTTTTATTACATTATTTAAGTTACACAATCTGCCTTCTATTTTCACCTCTGATACCATCGCCGCCTCCGCCACCACTTAGAACAAACATGGTTACACTCTTAAATCATTGTCCCCACAACCACTTGAAACATTCACCATCATTAATAGTGATCTCCATCGCCACCACCAGATTTGCACCCACTAACAAACCTACCAACAACCACCATTATCGATGATTTTCCAAAATAAAAAAAAAAAAAAACCAAAAAATCACCGTCAGTGCCACACTATCTTACCACCACGACAAACCACCACAACAACATAAAAAGCCACATCACAACTATCACCAAAATAAAAAACCATCAATACCACCCCAACCCAAACAACAAAGTTAATAAATCAAAATCCAGATTATAATTCAAAGAAAAAAAAAAAAACAATGATATGGAATTTCATAAGACAATGATCGTTATTTGGCGTTGTTATCACTATGTGGTGCAAGGGTGAGATGGTGGACGAGAAACGACTCACTAGAAAATCACACTTTCACTCGACGGTATCGTTTAAAGTGTCATTACGTCACGGTGGAGGGACAACCGTGATGAGTCTCACTATTTTTTTGGTGGCAGTGATGGTCGTGACGTGAGAAAGAATAATGACTGTAATGACGGGGTGGATAGGGTTTTAGATGAAAACAATATTTCGTAAATAAAAAACATTCCACGTCATACTTGGAATAACGAAAGTTCTAGGGTATGTGGCGTAACTTTTCCTATTTGTTGTTACTCTTCATGTTTCGGCCCATTAAATGAATTTGGACCTCAATGATTGACCAACCGAAACTCCATAATCGATATGATCCACGGCCCGCTCCAAAATCGGTGCAAGTCAATTTTTAATTAATATTTTCTAAATAAAAAAACTAATTAAAAGAAAATAACATAACATGTATATTATGCTCATAAAATGGGTGAGTCATTATTTAATTAATTTATTCTTTNTTTTTAATTAATATTTTCTAAATAAAAAAACTAATTAAAAGAAAATAACATAACATGTATATTATGCTCATAAAATGGGTGAGTCATTATTTAATTAATTTATTCTTTTACTTAGAATATTTATAGGTTACCTACGTACGGGGCGGACCCAGAACATTTCTCTTGTGGGGTCAAAAATGAGAATTCAAAAATATTTAAAACTACATATCATTAATAAAAATAAGTCAATACGATATTACAATTGTAGCCTACGCGTTTTCATACAATGAAAACGTCGTATAATTACATCGTTATCAATATTGTTAATTACATTGTTTTCAATATATGCAACCA
>CAIGRS010047633.1:0-13364 GCA_903798395.1 Fraxinus floribunda | reverse complement strand
ATTGAATTGAACATTGAATTTCAGTACTATTTTGGTACTCAAAATCGTCGTTTTCAATTCTCTTAGTTAAAAAAAAAAATTCCACCCCCCCGTATTTTCGCCCCTAGGCCTCGTAAATAGTGTTTGACTTTGTGCACGATATATTTACCAGCTTGCCTGTTATCTTCTACTTTTACACTTTAGCATGAAAAAAATTCAGAACTAGCACTAAAAGGGTTGTCCATTCTACTTGACTTGTTATAGCTGAATCTGAGATGCTTTATTCTTATCTGATCAACCGACAACCTATTTACACATTTATGCTTAACCTCATTGTCTGATCCTTGATTGTTTAAACCTATGACCAGATATATGATTTGTGGGGACTGGAAGGTAGTTACAAATCACAATCCGCAACATGGTAATCTAAAAAGATCAGTGAACAAGTAAAGCAAAGGTTTTCCTGAATACAGTAAACTCAGGAGATGCAGATGCTATAGCATCTATATACCAGTTTATATATTTTTCCAAATCTTCAGTTGAACCACCTTATCTAAACGCTTAAGTTGTTAAAGAAAGGACTGATTTATTTATATGAATTTGGTTTAGTTCAAGTCCTTAACATAAAAATCAGATTAATTTGGTCGTTGAAGGCCTTGAATGTGCACAGTTTTCGTAAATGGGTGACGGAAACATTAGAACTTCAGACCTTTTCACGGCCTAGCACAATCTAAAACTTAATCTATAAGATAAGGGATAGGTTTGTTTATTAAATTTTGCCTTCAGCATCTTCCATGTTGTCCAAATACTGTAATCAATAATCTCATTTTATAATTTAAAGAACTCTTAACAGAGAAATAAATAATCCTCAACGCTGTTCGAGCAGCAGAGAATAGGCAATACCTGTGCAAGAAAACCTCCCACAGCTGGACCAATGACCAAGCCTACGCCCCACGATGTGCTTATCTACAACAAATTAAACGCTGAGCACTCCACTAATGCTTCAAAACAAATCTAGTAGGATTTATTTGAAAGGGGATAAAAGGAGTGAAGGCCTTACAACTGACATCCCCAAAGCTTGGTGATTTTTACGGCAAATTTCGGAAGCATAAGCCTGAATACTTGGAAGTTTAGAAATATACAGTTCTGGTTATATGAATTATGATAAGTCTATATGTATAATGCACATGCTCGTTTTCGTGCTGGTGCATGTAAGTAATATTAACACAGGAATATTATAAGCTGAAGAGCCAGCTAAAAAGCACTGCAGGCACAGAGTGCAGGGCCGCAGGCAGAAATTTATGCCTTCAGATATAGATGCATACGTAACACTGCAAATTCAACCAAACAAGTGCAATTTAAGATAAAAATTCATTATGTAACACGAGCTCAACCAGACAATGTGGCTAACAATTACAAAGGTGAATGAGGAAAAGAAACCCAGTAGAGTCAATCCTCAAACCTTAACAACTGATGAAACCAAATCTAACATCCAATGTTAACACTTAAAGAATCCCAAAATTAAAGAAAACCGATAAGTAAACTATGACGAACAATGCAACAGAAGGAAACTCAAATATTTGACAATTAGCCAATTTCTGGACCATCTATCACCTTAGTTATGGCAAGGTAGATCAATATCTAGATTCGCAAAAGGAAAAGCAAGAAAGATTGGTATAACAAATGCGGGTAATGACAGTATACATATAGGGAAAACCTTAGATGCGGACTACAGAATACCACTGGAGGCATCTGAGTAAAACGACGTGGCACGAGCAACAAGTTATCAAGATTAAAGCAGGAACTTCAACTTGTGACAGTTAAAATTTTGTTGCTTTTGCATTTATTTATACAGCAAACTGCAAAGCATGAAATCCATAGCAGTGGAGGAAACAATTTGATGGCAGAAATTTTACTAAGTTGTGGGGAATCTTTGGAGGGAAATAGCATCTATAGGCTTCCATTAATCTGGTCATCTTGACCATTCGTTCCTGAATGACCATAATTAATAATCTAGTATCCATAGATGCCGTCAATTATAACCCTCTCCAATTTGACAGTGGGTTGGAGTCTCTTCACTTGAACAATTTTGATATAAAACTCCCTTTAATTTTCAATGAAACATTAACAAAAAATTTGTAAAATATGAAATCAACAGACATACCCTCATAGGACCAAGAATTCCACATAAACTTCCAAGAAGGAACCTTGTAGTAATTGCCATCCAAAAGTTCACACTAAGACCAAAAAGTGTATTGAATATAACCCTGAAATTATTACCAAATGGAAGAGACATAAGAAATAATGGGTTTGGAAAAATAATTCAATACAACCAACTCCGGTTTCCACAAAAAATCAATGGTGGTATGAAAATATGGTCCAGTATTTTCTTACACTGAAACTGTGCCAATTATTATTGTGGGTTTCCGACCGTATTTATCAGCCACTATTCCCCAGAGAAGAGAAGTTAAAGCTCTTCCAAGCATGAATGAAGATCCTTCAATAAATGTCAGACATATGGTGAATAAAAGCTCCAGCAATACTGTAAAATTTAGGGTAAAACGGTGAGAAAAAGAAACTTACCCACATATCCTGCATAATAACTAATATCTTCCTCCCTTTTTGCAATATGAAAGTCCCTAATCTGCAGTAGAAAAACATATCATTGATCCTAAAATATAACGTGATAAGTAACAATATTAAATCTTTCACATAACGAAAATATGAAGCAGATCCAACACAGATATAGCAAAGCTGTCACACAGAAGAACCAGTAAAATTCAATTGGCGTTATAAAATTAAGATTCGAAAAAAATATAATTGTGACCGGAGCAAGAAGCAATAATTAAATTTTTACTGCCCACTTCTCAAAACAATTTGACTTCTACCAAAACCTCAAGGTTGGAAGTGTCCTCATTACGGATGCAAAACACAGCATTAACAACACATTTTCCTCTCTACTCAAGTGTCTTCAGATTTTTTTCTTTTTTCCATATAAATTATTGAAGCACAAGAGAAAACGCACTCTAACTCTGCTTGCTGCCTTTTTGTTGTGAAGATAAGGAAATATTTAAAATGATGCTTTCTCTAACCAGACATATCTGGCTAAGACATTAAGGCACATTTAGCTCTAAGTGAATAGTGCATTTAAAGGTGTGGCATGGAAGAGAACAGATGCCATAGTTGGGTTTCAAACAAAATGACCTTCCGAGCTTTTAATTTTATTTGTGTGCATGAAATCTAGGTCAATACCAGCAAAAAATCTCTAAACTAGGTTTAGCACCATGCCAAATGTGTCTGAAGAAGAGCAAAGCAAACGAAACATGTCCAAAAGTAAACCAACCCCTTGGACCGCTACCAAAAACACCATCTTATTTCAAAGCAGAGATCTAACTAAAAAGATCCACCCAATTGAGGATCATTTGCATATTTTTTCATAGCAGCAGCTTAGTAGGATCACCTTAACAGACTCCATTGAGTCCGCCAATAATTAGCTTTTACAGCAACACTTGTCAGGTTAACTCATTTTCAGAATCAACATTTAGCTTTGAGCACGTCTTTATTTTCTGGTCCAATTATAGGAAAGCACTATTGGTACCTCAGAACAAAATTGTTTCTACTCACTCCAAATTCATCATTTTTCCACATAAAAAATGGATCTGTTGCCATACAGCAGCACTTGTGCAATCTATCTTATCAGGTGCATATTTTTCAGAGAAACATTCATGAAAAGAAACAGCAAAGCCACATGTATATTTTAATTTTTGTTATTTAAAGTTGATGACAGATACGATAGTCAATAATGAGTTCAAGGTCGGTAGAGAAATGCGTACCATAAAGTATAGGAAAGGAAAGAGAGATGATATTGGCAAAGCTGTCAAATTGCACCAAAAGAAATGATCAATAAGGATGCAATTAATATATGTAGAAATTACATGCAAGAAAATAAGCACGAGCAATTAGACTAAAACAATACTTTTAAGTTCATTTTCCTATGCGATAGATGTAAGGGATGCAGTCACCCATTTCTAGACAAACCGATTTGCAGCAAGAATGCCTATCTCGACACGGGACCATGAATGGTACACAGTGAAAAGGTTATGGAAGTTAAGATGAATCGACTTAAAAAGTAATATTAATATAAAATGACCTGAAAGGACATTATAATGATTTTAAGAATAAAATGTACTGAATATTATATTTCATCCAAATATTGTTGAAATTCTATTTAATATAATGGAATTTTATTGCTAATAGTCTTTTACAAGTCATTTAAAAATGTATTTTTAAAATATACAGTATTTGAAATTATATAAAGTATTTAAATTATATTTTAGTAAATAATAAAAAATAATTTAATTAGTTAATAATCTCCTGAATACCATATTCTAGCAAAGTAACTAACTATAATTTAGTCAAGAATAAAACAATTTAACTAAATATTTAATTACTCTTAATTGATTTATTTATTATTTTAAATTTTCATAATATATTCTAAAACTTTTAATATTTCACTATTAATTGCTTTTCTAATGTAGAAGAAAAGTTAATTGCTTTTCTAATGTAGAAGAAAAGGTAACTTGTAAACGTAGACAAAGTATATTTAAACTAAAATTTACTTTACTCGTAAATAATTAACTAAGCTTGACATTCCTAATGAACGTAATGGGGAAGCTTCTGTCCCACTATCAACCGAATTATTCTAACTTATCAATCTTCTTGTTCAGAACCCATAAAGCAGACACAGTGCAGATATATACTAATAAAAAGAAAAATTGGTTGAGCTTGGAAGAGAGTTCGTTTGAATAACTTACATGCCGTTTTGGAAGAATTTATAAATGGTTAAAATTATTTAAATAAGTGGGTAATATCATTGATCATAAATGAAATTTGACCATTTATAAATGGAGGGTAGTTTTTCTTACTTTTTAAGTGGAAAGCTACCTTTTCATAGAAAATAACTCTCAGCTTAACGTCAAATTCTGTACCTAATTATTTCCAAAAGTGTCAGTGACTTTAAAACTCGCTTATAAGTAGAACTTTTAAGCAATTCCAAACACAACTGCAGCCCGAACAACAGAATGAACTACAGTATTCATCGATTTCTCTCAATAAGATCCCACGCGATTACACGTAGCATCTCAGCTTTACGAAAAAAGAAAATCAATAAAAGCAGAGCAAAATTCAAAAGAAAAAATTAATTAAACACAAAAAATAACATTTATCAAATCTACGTAGTATAGTTTCGCGCTGTGTGTGTATGCGTGATAGGGGTTGGGAAATTTTCACCTGCGCAGAGAGTGATAATCCAGATGAAGAAGAAATGCTTGAAAGGAATACCATTGCTGGACTGTTTAAATTTCTCCACATCACAGCCTGGACAATTCTCATGATACCTTAATTTTCCTCCTCCCTCTTCATCTTCTCTCTTCAGTAATGGTACCGTATTGTCCGCCATTTTTTTTTCTGCAGATTTTCCTTCAAGTCGGTGTACTCTTTCGTCGAGAATTTTCTCTCATTTATTTCAGTCCATGTGAACATTCCCCTTTCAAACGAAAACCGTGCCCAAAAATTGACCTTTCGCTTTTTTTGGGTCCATTATTGTAAAAATATACATTTTTTAAAGTTATGATTAATCAGATATTCTTACATAAAATAATATCACGCATAAATTTTAAAACGAAATTCTTATTTTTTAAACACGCATTCTCCGAAAAATATCATTTTAAATATATATATTTTTTCTTAAAATCACATTAAGGGTGTGTTTGATTCACATTATTTTGTAAGAATACATTCTGAAATAGTAGATTAATGAATAATGTGTGGTTGAAAAAGAAGTAAAAGTTATTAATATGATGTAAAATATTATTTTATTGAAGAATGTGTGGCTGAAAATGAGTAGAAGAATAAGAATGAAAAAAAATAATATGCACCAAACAGAGGCTAAAATGGTGTCCAGGCGACTAACAAGTCATGCTCTATTCATAACTCTCGTGTTTGGCCAATTTTAGAGGGTGTTCGGTGATAATTAAAATCGAATTTTTAAAAAGACTGTGATAGATGTTTTTAAAATGTGTGGTCGAAATGATGTAGAACACATGAAAGATGCGGTTGATATTAATTGTTGGACTTTAATTTAGATTAAAATCATATTTTAATCCGGTCCAAACAGACCCTTAAAAAGTGTAAAGGTAAGTAGATAGGTTTTTTAAAAAAATAATTTTTATTTGAATTTATAATAATTTACTTACTACAATAATTATTTGAAATTGATAATTAATTTATTAAAGTATAAACAGGTAGCTTATGTTTGGAAATAATAAAAGTAAATCGAGCATAGCCAAACATCACGTTAGCTTTGGCTTTTCTTTTTGCAGTTGTACAGCTTTAGAATATGATTATGATAAATTGACTAGACTTAATGACTTATCTGCCAGGTTACGTAAGTTGTTTTTTTAACGTTTACAGTAGAATTTGGAGATGATCATTAAATTTTTGTTTTTTCCAATTGATTAAAGCATGTTACTGTGATATTTATGTAAAGTTTTGAAATTTAATTATTGTTATTGTACGTGGACGGTATGCAGTTCAATATTCGTGATAAGATCGTCTTATTCGTGATAAGATCGTCTTAGAGGTTGCAAGGGAGCGGAAGCCCCACTCTAGGGTGTGTGGAAAACAAAACCCTCGAAAAAAAAAAAATTATTAAGAACAATTTCGAAACTTTACACGTGTAATTTCAGTTTTACCTAATTTGTCTTGTAAATATGAGTCATCATCAGGTCATCAAAAAACAGAGATAAGAGAAAATAAAGTGATCGATTTTTTTTATAAATTTTTTTCATTATAGTGAATTACTGCAGCAATAAAATACTATGTACTCTTACATTAAGGCCATCATTTATAAATTTTGTATATTTTTTATTGTTTAATTTTTTTTTAAAGCAGATTAATTGCTCTTGATGTAATAGAATTGTAATTTTTAATTTTTATCGATAAATAAAAATGAGTGGTAACAAGTGAACGATGCTTACAAATTTAACTAAATATGTAGGTAAAGAGTAGTTTAATCAAATTTATAAATTGTAGCCAAAAGAAAACGTTGTCGGAGTCAAAAAGAATTGATTCTCTCAGATGTGGATTTAAATTTTATCTATGAAATCTCCAAAATGCCCCTCAACTCTCGTGTATTATTCTGATTGTGATAATGTGGGCCCGTTGGGAACGGGTTGCTTTTCAACTGGATTTATTCGTTATGTTCGTGGTTATGTGTTTATAGAAGAAAATAAATTGTACGAAAGTATTTGAATATTACATCAAAAGCAACATAGCGAAATAGAAAGATCGAATGGAAAATAAAGTCCTAATTTAATTTTTTTTAAACAATTTTTTTCTTATTAATCAATTAATTATAATTAAAAAAGTCATTGCGGTTTTGTATTTTTTTGCGATTAGATGGGAGCGGATGTGGACTTGCTTCTTAAGATGTTTATATTCAAAACCTTGATAGAGATGTATCTTATGAGGAAATTAATGAGGCTTTGTTCTCTTTGAAAGATAACAAGGCTCTGGGGCCAAATGATTTTAATGCGGGTTTCTTCAAGAGGACCTAGAGTATTGTGGGGAATGATGTTCTAGATGCCACCAAGTCTTTCTTTGACTCGGGGAATCTATTGAAGCAAAGCAATGCTACTACTATTGCATTAGTCCCTAAGATTCCAAATCATTTTCAGGTAAAAGACTTTAGGCCTATCTCTTGTTGCAATATTATTTATAAATGTGTTGTTAAACTTATTGCCAATATAGTTAAGATGGTGCTTCCAGACATTGTTGGACCTCAACAAACTGCTTTTGTTAATAGGAGTTGTTGAGGAATTATCACCGCAAAGGAGGATTGCTCATGTGTGCTTTTAAGGTTGATCTCGTGAAAGCCCCTATGATTCTATTCGTTGGGATTTTCTTTCTGCGGTTTTAAGGGTGCTTGATTTTTCGAAGAGAGTTGTTAAGTGGATTACTGAGTGTGTTACTACTACTCGATTTTCGATTTCCATCAATGGGGAGTTGCATGGTTTCTTTGCTGGTGGGAGATGGTTAAGACAAGGAGATCATTTATCGCCTTATTTGTTTGTATTGGCAATTGAGGTCTTTTTAAGGTTAAAATGGGGTTGATGATTGTTGAACATGAGTTTAAATGCCATTGGAGGTGTGAGAAGGATAAGCTCACCCACTTATGTTTTACTGATGATCTTATAGTATTTTGTAGAGTTGAGATTGGGTTTGTTTCTCTCATTGGAGAGTGCATTAATAGTTTCAAAGCACTCTCTGGCCTTATTCCTAATCCAGATAAAAAGTAATCTTTTTACTAGTGGTTTTTCTTCATATCTCAAAGATCAGTTGCTTGATGTTTTGGAATATAAGGAAAGCGTGCTACCGGTACGTTATAGTGGTGTTCCACTTATCTCTACCAAATTGCAGCCTTTGGATTGTAAGGTGTTGGTTGATGCTAAAAGTTGGACCTCCCGAGCACTCTCCTATGCGGGTAGGCTACAACTTATTAAGTATGTGTTGTTTTCTATTCGGGTTTATTGGTCTGTGGCATTTATTTTACCAAAGGCTGTGATCAAGCGAGTGGAGGCAACTCTACGTGCTTTCTTGTGGAAAGATTGTGACCTCGGCACCAGTGGTGTTAAAGTGGCTTGGTCAAAGATTTGTATGCCTAAGGAGGAGTGTGATTTGGGTCTGCGAAACTTGGAGATCTGGAATAAAGCTGCCATGTTAGAGCACATTTCGTCCCTTTGTACGAATTCTACCTCCTCTCTTTGGGTTNGCTTTGATTTGATAATTGGCATCCTCTTGGCCCTTTAGAGAAGATTTTTGGTGAGATAATCGTTCATGACTCCATATTGAGCAGCTAAGGTGGCAAAAATTGTTGAGGGTCATACTTGGAGGTGGCCCATCAGTTCATTCCCCAACGTTGTTTGACTTGATGCAAGGTATAATAATTATTTGAAATTGATAATTAATTTATTAAAGTATAAAGAGGTAGCTTATGTTTGGAAATAATAAAAGTAAATCGAGCTTAGCCAAACATCACGTTAGCTTTGGCTTTTCTTTTTGTAGTTGCACAGCTTTAGAATATGATTATGATAAATTGACTAGAATTATCTGCCAGATTACGTAAGTTGTTTTATTAAGACGTTTACAGTAGTTGAACTCTTATTAGAATTTGGCGATGATCATTAAATTTTGTTTTTTTTCAATTGATTAAAGCATGCTACTGTGATATTTATGTAAAGTTTTGAAATTTAATTATTGCTATTGTACGTGGACGGTATACAACTCAATATTCGTGAGAAGATCGTCTTGGAGGTTGCAATGGAGCAGAAGCCCTCCCCTAGGGTGTATGGAAAACAAAACCCTTGGAAATTTTTTTTATTAAGCCCCGATTTGGTATATATTAAAATTTTCATTCTCATTCTAATTTTCAACCACACATTCTTTAGTAAAATAATATTTTCCATCACATCAATAATTTTTCTTTCTTTTTCAACCACACATTCTCCATCAATCTAATATTTCAAATACATTTTTTCAAAATAATATGGTTCAAACACACCCTAAGAACAGTTTTCGAAACTTTACACGTGTAATTTCAGTTTTTCTTAATTTGTCTTATAAATAGGAGTCATCATCAGGGTAATCAAAAAATGGAGAGATCATAAAAATTTTTCATTACAGTGAATTACTGCAATGATAGAATACACGTACTCTTACATTAAGGCCATTATTTATAAATTTTGTATATTCTTGATTGTTTAATTTTCTTTAAGCAAATTAATTGCTCTTGATGTAATAGAATCGTAGTTTTTAATTTTAATCGATAAATAAAAATGAGTGGTGATAAGTGAACGGTGCTTGCAAATTTAACTAAATATGTAGATAAAGGGTAGTTTAATCAAATTTATAAATTGTAGTCAAAAGAAAATCGTTGTTGGAGTCAAAAAGAGTTGATTCTCTCAGATGTGGATTAAAATTTTATTTATGAAATCTCCAAAATGCCCCTCAACTCTCTGTGTGTATTATTCTGATACTGATAGTGATAAAGTGGGCCTCTTTGGGAACGGGTTGCTTTTCAACTGGATTTATTCGTTAAGTTTGTGGTTATGTTTATAGAAGAAAAGTTATTTGAATATTACATCAAAAGCAACAAAGCGATATAGAAAGATCGAATGGATAAGTCCAAATTTAATTTTTTTAAAACAATTTTTTTCTTATTAATCAATTAATTATAATTAAAAAAAGCCATTGAGGTTTAGTATTTTTTGGCGATTAGATTGGAGCAGATTATTTTCTATTTTCTTGTTCTTTACGTTTTTCTCTCTCATTTTATATTTTCCTTTTTTGGGTTTGTAGAGGAATTAAGACAGGCGGATAAAAGTACCATACAAAAATAATTCACATGCAAGACATTGTAACTAACAAAATTACCAGTTTCCATCCAATTGAAACCTACTTGTCAAATTCCAGAAGTCGTGGGATTAAAAATCAAATAAAATAAAATGGAGATCTAATTGCTATATTTTTTGAAGGTTTGTCCTCAACTGCAATTCTTGTTCAAATGAATAATGACAAGTGACAACTGTAAATGGATATACGTTTTAGGGGTGGTTTGACAAGATTATGCTCTTTTTTGGTACACATTAAGAGTGTGTTTGGTAGAGATTAAAATCGAATTAAAATTGAAAAATTAATTGTTATTGTTGACTTTTATTAGACGAGTGAGACCCAATAACGACTATATTTTCAATTTTAATTGAATTTTAAGTTTGGTCAAACATGCTCTGAATATATATGTACAAAATATTTTATTGTATCAAATTGAAAATAAGTAAAGGTCATGTCAGGAAGTCTTCTAGTCAACAAGCTAGTAGGCTAAAGTAAAAGAATTCCTCCCCAAAGCTTGCAAGGGACTAAAGATCTATTTCATAGTGGGGCCCGACGGACCCTTACAAGTTAAGAGTGTGTTTGGTAGATATTAAAATCGGATTAAAATTGAAAAATTAGTAGTTATTGTTGACTTTTATTAGACGAGTGGGACCCAACAACGACCATATTTTTAATTTTAATCTGATTAATAGCCCTACCAAACGGACTCTAAGATTTTTCATTCTCGTTCTTCTACTCATTTTCAACTACATATAATTCAATAAAATAATATTTTTCATCACATCAATAATTTTTCATTCTTTTTCAACCACACATTCTCCATCAATCTACTATTCCAAAATACATTCTTTAAAAATAATGTGGCTCAAGCACACCCTATAACGAATTTTGATAAAAATTGATGTAAAAAAGTAGATAAAAGTTATGAATATCATAAAATGAGTAATTAAAATTCAATGTAGACTTTAATCTTAACTTTTTACCAACTTTTTAAAATATTCCAAAAAAAGAGTAATGTTGTTCATCTTCGTTGGGTTGAGCACCACTCAATGTAGTAATTACATAGTATTAAATGATAAGTTCGTGTAAATGCAAAATCATATGATTCATTTAATTGAACGTATAAAGTGTTGCCACTTAAATTGGTGATGAACCTCAGTGGAGAATAACATTATTTTTGCAAAGTCACGTGACTCAATTTTTAAAATAGAAATTTAATCACTTTAATTGAAATTTTACTTGTCAGCTTTCATTCCATGCAAAATATTACGAAAAATGGAGAAGTAAGATAAAATAAGGGGTGGTACTAGTGGTACATCACCACTTAAACAAGGGTGTCCATAATGGACACTGGAATAATTCTAAAATAATCACTAATAGGAGGACATCGAATGTCCATTATGGACACTCTTCCATAAGTGGTGATATAGCACTAGAATAATTCCAAATTAGAATTTGTTCAATCAAAAGATTTGATTCTCTCCATGCCCACAGACCTGTATATGCCTTTCTTGTGAAGAGAGAGTGATAGTGGGGGGAACAGATTACTTTTCCTACTGGATTTCTTGGGGCCCTTGTTTAAGCATTTATGCGTCGTGTTCACGACTGCACTCATGTTAAAGAAAAGGAAGTCGTACGAAATTATTGTTAAAATAGGTTTTTATTTTTCATTGAATAGATTATTATAATAAATAAGCCCCATGCGGCTTGCGATGTTTTCTCCATTTTCTCGTTTTATTTGTCACACATTATTTTCTAGTTTGAAAAAATATTGGAATTATTTTTTGTGGGAGTACATGTTTGGAACTTTTGTAAGTAAAAAATTGAAGTAAAAATAGTAGAATGTCAAAAACTTTGACTACAATAAAGTGTAGTCAGTGACAAACAAGCAGCATATTTAGGAAAGTCGTGGTTCAATTTGTTTGACAACTTGAATTTTGTATTAAAAAATTGAGGATTGTAATTCTGTTGTTAAACAGGGTTAGCTTGATTTCGTCATGTCGTGAATGAGTTAGATCACAATAAATTTGAATTTCGATAATATGTTAATTTTAAAAATTCTTCGATGATCGTACGTTAATCGAATCTACAAATTGTTTACGTCATCTTATTTCGAGAACTATATTATGGGCATATCGAATAGTCCAAACAGATATCGAAAATAGTTAAAAATACGTTAAACGTGTGTTTTAAAGAAAATCGTCTAATTCGCATTTTTTTAACAAAAGAAAAGAAATCAATTATTTCATTGATATTTATTATTTTTCAGATACAAATTTCTCCAGGTGGCGCATGGGTGTATCCCATGTGGCCATGTCACTAGCAAAACCCATACACAAACCATAAAATAAAAAAAAAAAAATTATAAACACGGATAAGTTTTATACAATATTAAGAAAGTGGATGAATAACCAAATATTAAAGTTCTATAATACCAAGGTATTCATAACTCACACGCGCACATAAAATATGAATTACTCCTAAACTAAAATATTTGGTTTTCTTAAAAAATTGCAATAAAAAAATCTGATGACCCTTTATCATCTCCATCCCCGCCTTTTGCTCGAGATTTTTGTGAAGCGGGCCAATGATTAAATTATTTGGTTTCCCACTTGATTTACTTGTATGTTCATTCTCCACTTGCTATCCCGTGCAAATGTTGTGCGGATCAATCAACATAACTGACTACTCCACAAAAACTTGAAATACATTATGATAATCAACTAAATAAAACTGAAAAATAGTGTCGCCAAGTGCAACCTTGGTGCACACTTTGTCCCTAAGTGCAACTTTGGTGTACATTTTCATGCAAAGGTTGCATCAATTGTCCAACAAATTTCAACAAATCACACAAGACATGTCAATAACATGATGCTTTCGCGTGACATCCATGACATATTTAAGAATGTGCACGAAATAGTACAAGACAGTTATTA
>CAIGRS010047625.1:0-12696 GCA_903798395.1 Fraxinus floribunda | reverse complement strand
TCATACCGAATATCATTCGTTTGGCTTTGTTTTGCATGAAAATTGTCAATAAAAGTGAAATTTTTTTTTACCATTGTGTCTAGAATTTCTTACAATTTAAAAAAAAATTGAAAAATATTTTCCCACCAAAATATCAAGAATTTATTTTCCTCAAAAAGGTGGAAAATCTAGAAAGTTGGAAATATTTTCCCAGGAAAATTTCGCCAATCAAACACTACAAAAGTTGGAAAATCCATGGAAAATTCTACCTATCAAAGGGAGCCTTACCATTTCAGTCATGCCTATGATCGATAATTGACCATATATGTTAATAATCCTTGAACTTCACATTAAGAAACATTATTATTATTTTTTTTCAAAATTTAACAGATACCAGATTATTTTCATATCTTTTCGTGTGTGGTGTAACAAAATTTTCTGCATTGTCACTATAATTTTTAGGTGATGATGTTAGAAATCGGTCATTGCAATCTGAGCTTGAAATTGAAGTCCGAAAACTTCGAGTGCTATCAGCGAAAGGAGACGGAAATATTTCTGATTATTTTTCCGACAATTAAATTAGTATTAGTATAAAATTCATAAAAAAAAATAAATAAATAAAAGGAACTAAATGAGGAAGTATATGTGATATGTAAATACTAAACCCATATTTGAGTCTCATTCTTTAAAAATTAATTTTCAATCACACATTCTTCCAATAAAATAATTTTATATGTAAATTCAAAAGTTTTTCCTTCTTTTTAACTACGTTATCCAAAAAAAAAAATCATTATTACAAAACCCATTTTTTCCAAAAAAATAAAAATAAAATTGAGACTCAAACTGGGGTAAATTGAGGGATGTTTAATGTAATAGAGTTGTGTTAACCTCTGTAACACGGACACTTCAATTATGGTAGCATGTCCGTGTCGGACACGAATCGATACTGATATTTCTCGAACATTTTACCGTAATCATTTTTTTTATATTAGAAATATTTATATTGTTAATTCAAATTATTAGCAAGTAGCAAATAAATACTCATGTTAAAAAAATCTCAACAAGAAAAATTAATAATAAGTATAAATTTATACTATATGAATGAAGAATTTTTAAAAATTTAATCAACGTGTCGATGACGTGTCATGTTTATACTTTTTTTAAAAATCGTGTGTTAGCGTATCTGATACTTATTTTATCGGACACGTACACGTATCGGTGCATCATGGGTGTTAACTAAAGTATGCTAACACAATTTGGGATAACAGTTTTGCCTATAATTTTCTTCTTCATTTTGCCTATATATATATATGTATATATATTTTATTTTATTTTTTTTTCTCTTTGGCTTCAGTATGCTGTGACTTTTTAAAAAGTTGACAAAAAATTTGGCATTTTTGACAAATAAAATTCCGTTCAGATTAGTGGCCATGTGATGCAGTTTGAGTACGTGGTTTTTTAATGAAAAAGTAACAAAGAACGTGACATTTTAAATACAAGTAAAATATTGATCAGATCATTGGTGGTACAAATTAGTTTCAGTATGTGACTTTTGGATGAAAAGTAACATAAAATGTGACATATTAAACAAGATTATGAAATGGTGGCATGCGCCTTTTTACAAATGTGATTTTAGACATATTCAATAATTTTCATAATAAATTTTCGGTGTAAAAATAAAATTCTCCATATTCTAATATCATATTTTGAGTCTAACAAAACCCATCATAGTTTTCTCACTGGACATGTCCAGTTGGACCGATTTTGAGAACGAGTTTTTTTGTAGGTTTTTCATTTCTAGTTTGTTGATATGGTTCTTGTTGGGAAATAAAACGGATCGAAATAATATATATAGTACAATATGAAATATATGATCGCAAGCAAACAACAAGATAGCAAAAATTAATTGACATAAGAAATAAGTATTTCATTCAATTGACTAATATGAAAAAAAAAAATAAAAAAAAAAAAAAACAAATACAATAACTGCCTGCATAATTATTCTATAATTCAATATTACAAAACTTATTAGAAGAGTTTACTATTTATAGGGGTGCATGCCAACCCCTATAAATACTACAAAGATGAAAACAAGATAAAAAATCACGTGAAATAAAAGAAATGATATTTTTCCAATAAAAACACTTAGAAAGAAGAAGAAAAAAAACATTTTCTCAAAAATTCAATCTAATTTGGGTCAAAAAACTCAACAATCTCTACCTTTACACAAATTTCGACGTAACGAACGAAATCCAAAATTTTTCCACTTAGAAAAATTAGGAAAAATTAATCCGACTACAACAAAAAATTCGAATTCTTCAACAAAAGCAAAACTTTCTCCAACACAAAATACTCATTACTCATTTTCCATGGTATTTAAAACGGATACATAAACCCAAACATTGTGTTCTCCAAAATTCACGAAAATTACCTAATAGTGTCGAAGCACACCCTGAGCAAAATCAACTCTCAATGCTTTCATAAAATACCTCTAGCTAGTCTCAACACCTTCAAAAACGCTTAAATCACGTGCAACCGATTCGACATCCACGTACCTATCTCCAATAGGTCTATCCCTAGTAGTTGAATATAATGGAACCGCATGTAATGGTGGTAAAGTGGAATTATCCATATTCTCCAAATTCGACAGAGTAGTATTCTTCAATATGAACCTTGAACCAAATCCTAAAGGTATAGTACCAAACTGAATCTTCACCACGGTATTAAATCCGTGTTGACTTTTCTTCACAAATTCTGCCCGACTTTGCAAGATATATAACTAGGACCTTTTCCACTCCTCCAATACAACACGAACACCTTTTCGAATCCTCAAAACTTCACTTTCTCTAGAGAACGTGTATCTTTTTGAATCAAGATTACTCAACGAAATGAGAACGTGTACCTTTTTGAATCAAGATTACTCAACGAAATGAGATTTTTCTTCAAGTCTGGAATATATCAAACGTGATCAAGTGGTCTATATTTTCAATCTGACTTTACCAATATTAGCTATTCGATAAGGATCGTTGTTACCTATGACGACGACACATTGCGTCATCGTTTCACTTGGTTCAAATGAATCCTGATTGGAGACACATATAGAACACACAAACTATTTCCAAAATTCACTCTTCGTCAGGTTCGATTCCATGTCAGAAATCATCAAAACATCTCCATCACTCAAATAGCTAGACTATGTTGGTTTCGTCTGAAGTATTTGATTGCTTCCCATGATTTACAGTCAAATTACCTTTGTTATGTAATTTATCGCAATTTCTCTTAATATGTCATTTCTTCTTGCAGTGATAAAAAACCTAATTACTGAAATTTGACCTCGACTTTCCTATTCTCTGATCACCATGAACAATAAGACCTTTTCCATTTCTGGCCTTAGATCCAACCAAATTCTTCATCTTCTCTTTTAAAAATAAGGCATTATATTCAACTTCAATGATGAGAGTATCACGATTATACACGATCGTGTCTCTAAATGAAGTAAACGAATGAGAAGCGCACACAAAAGGATTAAGGTCAAATCTTCTTTATCATACTTTACCGCTAAAGTTTTCAAATCAGCGACGATTTCCTTGAACATAGCCGATGATCTTCCAAAGATCCACCATCTACCATGCAATGAGAATACAACATCTGTTTCAAATGCAATTTGCTTGTCAGACTTTTTTGCACAATTGTTCCAACTTTAACCACAACGCAACTATCGTTTTCTCTTTCAAAATGTCTTGAAAATATTGTTAGAGAGATTAAGATGTATCTATAAAAGTGCCTTTCGACCCTTCCGTTGTTTCTCATTCGTCGTCCAAGCTGTTAGCATTTTGTCAAATCACAACAATGCATAATCCAAATCTATTAGCGCGAGTACAACTTGCATATTGACTTGCCACAACGAGAATCTTATATTGCAATCCAAGAGCAGAATTTCATACTTCATGGTTGTCATCAACATCCAAAAACATCGGACATATCATAACTAATAGCTCTGATACCACTTGTTAAGAAATAAAACGGATTGAGGTAATATATATGACATGATCTGAAGTATATGATTGCAAACAAACAATGAGGTAAAAAGTAAAGGATTAATTGGCAGATGGACGAATTATTTTATTCAATTGATCAATATAGAGAAAACAAATAAAATAACTATGCCTAGACAAATATTCTATATTTCAGTAATACAAAATTTGTGAAAAGAGTCTAGTATATATTGGGGTGCATGCTAAACCCAAGAAATACTACAAAGATGAAAACAAGATAAAAAATGACTTGAAATAAAGGAAACATTATTTTTTTCCCAATAAAAACACGTGGAAAGATGAAAAAAAGTATTTTCTTAAAAGTAAAAAAAAAGAAAACCAAATAGTTCTTATCATGATATATTCTGGTGTAGCTGTAAAATTTAAATCTTTTAAACAATTCTCAAACACAAGCCAAATATGAGCTTATGGAACTTGTTTTTAACACTATCAAGATGGTCTTCGTTCATTAGTTGTTACAAAGTTTAATACATTTTAATATCGATATTTGAGCTTATTTAAATTCTTTTTAAGCGAAGGAAAAAAGAGAGAAAAATCTATAACAATATAAAAACTTTATATTTTAGATATTTATACCCTTTTGGATTTTACATTGATAAAAATTAAGTTATATTTACTTATTCAATCTTTTACCCTAGTTTGATTTTACATTCATATTTATTTTTGAACTAAAAAAAAAAAAGGAAGAAGAAGAAAAAGAAGCAACTTCTAAAAAAGTTTAAGCATCTCTGAAAAAATTGGTTGCATATGAAAGAACTTTATAACTTAGACATACATGTTGTAAAGTGTTGTGTTAATTATATCCAGAATATCTTATAACAATTGTTTCGATTCAATGATCACATATCACTCGATACCACTTGATATGAACCAATTATCGGATTGAGATGTTGAAAGTTATGTAGCACAATAATGAAGTATTTGATCTCAAGCAAAAGAATAAAAGAAGACAAGAAAATATGGTAGAGGAATTATGAGATTTTATTGTAGCAATAATAATGGAGAAATATACAATTAATCCTAAAGTTCTAGTAATCTCTTTTCTTACACTTATAAAATTGTATAGAAGAACCTAGTATTTATAGAGAACATATAGGGAATGTTCAACCCTCCTAGTAGAGTTGTTGATGAAGTATGATACCATAAATCGAGTCCAAAACAAATTTCAACTCTTAATGAGCTTCTAAAATAGAATTTCAACTTGACATAGGACTCCAATATCATTCCAAACTGAATTCTTGACGTGCACTTCAATTAGAATTTTTTAATCACTTCAATAAAGAATTTGGGTCACACCCAAATTCTAACAATTTTTATCTTGACACGAATTCCATTGCAACGATTAAAGCTTCAAAATATTCTCCACTTGGAAAAGAAAATTTGTCTGCAAAGAATAAATCGATTCTTCAACAATGATCAAAATTGATTTCTCCAACCAACACAAAATACTCGATCTCTTCTAATAAATCTAAGCACTACTCTGCAAAATTACCTCAAATTCTCAAAAAAATATAATGATTTTAAAATTCATCAAACTGGTTAGTAATACACCCTAAAGCAAAATCAAACACAAATGCTTTTAAAGAAGACCCCTTGCTAGATTGTACACCTTCTACTAGCTGAAAGCATGCTCAACAAAATCAACATCCACATACATTTTACCAGTGGGTCTGTCCCTAATAATTGAATACAATGACACCACAGGTGATAGTGGCAAAGCTACATTATCCATATCTCCTGAACTCCACTAAGCATTATTCTTCATTATAGATCCTAAATGTATTGTACCAAACTGAATATCCACTACGGTACTGAATCTGTGCTAATTGACTCTTCTAGATTCTGCACGATCCTGCAAAATGTATAATTGAGACATTTTCTATCTCTCCAATAGTAAACAAGTCCTTATTAGGACACATATGAAACACACACGTTGAATCCAGAATCCAATCATCCTCTGATTTAGACTCGATGTCAGAAATAGACAAAAGATCTCTCTCACTTAAAATGTTATCTACGAGGTCTGATTCACATGAAGTCTCTAATTACTTCCCATATCAACTTGCTTCCAACTTTTCTTTATTCTGCAATTTGTAACAGTCCTTCTTTATGTCCCCCTACTTCTTGCAATAGTTACAAATCTGATTACTGAACTTAGATTTCGATCTGTCCCTTCCAGATTCACTATGAGCAATTAGATCTTCTCCATCTCCGACCTCAGAAACCAGATGTTTCGTCTTCTTTTTTAAATACAAAGTTTCATACACCTTCTCTATAGTGAGAGTATCATGACTATAAAAGTTCATGTCTCTAAATGAAGTGGGCAACAAACATAATAGGATCAAGGTCAAATCTTCTTCATCATACTCTGTTTCCAAAGTTTCCAAATCAGCGACGATCCCTTTAAATACAACCAGATGATCTTCCAATGATCATTCTTCTGTCATTCGATGAGAGTATAAATGCTATTTGAGGTTCAACTTGCTTATCAAACTTTTAATCATGTACAATTGCTCTAACTTCAGCCAAAGCAACTACTGAAACCTCTTTCAAAACCTCCTGAAGAATGATATTCGATAGATGAAGATGAATGTGAGAAATTGCCTTCTTATCATTTCGTAATTTTTTTATGCATCTTAACCTACCATAGCGAAAATCTAGTGCTTCGATCCAAAAGTGAAATTTCATACTTCATGGAAGCCATTACGAATAAAAAATCTCAAACAAATCAAACTCTGCACTCTTGCGGAACTGTTGAACCTATGTTCGATAGCACTTGTTGTGTCAATTATGTTCAGAATATCTGATACAAATTGTTGAGAATTCAATGATCACTTATCGTTCGATATCACTTGATATGAAACCAACCACCGAATTGATATTTGAAGTTATATGATGCAATAATGAAGTATTTGATCACAAGCAAAAGAATAAAAGAAGATAAAAAAAATATGACAAGGAATTGGAGATTTTATTGTAACAATAATAATAATAATGGAGAAATATACAATTAATCCTAAAGTTTTAGTAATCTATTTTCTCACACTTATAAAATTGTATAAATGAGTCTAATATTTATAGGGAATATATAGGGGATGTCTAAATCCTCCTAGCAGAGTTGTTGATGACAAAAGATATCAAAAAATAGAGTCCAAAACAAATTTCAACTCCCAATGGGTTTTCAAAATAGAATTTCAACTTGACATAGAACTCCAAACTCCAAAGTATTCCAAACTAATTTTTCTTAACGTGCACTTCAATTAGAATTTTTCAATTATTTCAATAAAGAATTTGGGTCGCACCCAAATTCTTACATAAAGAAATTAAATTGGCATGGATTAAACTAGTTGTACACTTGTTGGTAGCTTTCTTGACATCCTCTATGTTAAAGGCTGTGTCATTGATTGTTTAAGGTATTATTAAAATTAATGTATAAAAAGTTGCCACTTCACAAGTGTGTCAAACTCGATGTCAAAAAAGATATTAATGTAACATGATTGTTATCGCAAAAGGGAAAAGAAACAAGTTTTCGTGCTTGTCATCTTTTACCTTTTACTTTCAATGATCTATTCAATGCAACAAAACCGGACTTGGACTCTTTATAAGTATCTAGAGTATAAGATCTTTGTGTTTAGGTCAATACCCGAGACATGTTTTGAAAGAGTGATTTAAAGTGAGCTCTCCTCACTGAAATATTTACACCACTATTTTCGACATGGTGCACAAAGAATAACAAATACTCTTATACTAATTACCTTTAACATGGATCACCATTTGGATTCACTTATTTTCATGTTAGTCATTAAAATGAGCTTATAATTACTGTTCAAGGTCTTGAACATAAAGCCACAAAAAGGCTTCGGAGGTAAGCACGAGGACGACGGTTGAATACTAGGGTTTAGTTGTTGTCAGTGTATGAAATTAAATTTATATAATATAAAATAATAAAAGTACCTTAATAATCTTGAAACCAAATAGATTCCGTCATCTACATCTACATCCAAGAAACACCCCCACAGTGTGAGCGCAGCTCCCTAACCCTTTTCTTCCTCCAAACCCCCACCCCACCACACCCGTTGTCTCTCTCTTTCACATAAATACACAGTTCAATGTCCCAAATTTAGATCTTGGGAGCGTTTATATTTCTTGTTTTTTCTGTTATAGTTTATTTAATGCGTGTTTCAACTGATGGCTTGTGCTGAATTCTTCTCTTTCAAAGATGCTGATTTGGAGAGTCCGAATTAGTGCTTGTTTTAAGTTCTTTCTTGATCGATTATTGTAGCTGATCCAGCAGTAAAAGAAAAGGTTAATTGAAGCCAGATTCTGAGCGGATAGTTATCCTACATAGAATCCATGGAATTACCAGCAGCTGCTTTTGATTTTTTTTGCAATTTTTTATTTCACTATTTCGGCGATTTGAAATTTATTATACCATTTGAAGGGAAACTAACAAAAAAGAAAATAGGGTTGTTTTTATTATCTTTTACAGTTTGAAAATGAGTTTCAATACAGGATATTTTTCTTCTTGGGTTACATCATCAAGTCATTGCTTTACATTTTGCCCATTAGAATAAACCACATCAGCCTCGTGCTCGTCGCTTTCTTGACTGTTCAGCATATAAATTTCATTGTTCAATCTCCACACAAACACACCCCTAGTACTTTTTGATCCCTAATTAGCTATAGGGTTTCTCTCTGCAAATCTTGGTGATTTTCTGCATGGATCTATACATGTACACAGTCGTTGGTTTCTGGTGTAGCATCATCAAGATTCACATGTAAAAGCAAGATGGTAAGCTGATATCATCTATCTATATCTATATATACCAAAGGCTTTTTGATGGTGAGAATCCTGATGATGCTGCATCGGCAATAAACGACTAGCAAATCAGTAGAAATGGTCGGCCACAGGTGTGCCTCCTTTTTCAATTATTTGATCAAGATTCGAGAGGGTTAAAATCACTGCTTTCCAGCTTTTTGTTGGATTCTGTCAGGTGGGATTTTTGGTATTTTCTAGGAGAAAAATACTTTTTTATTTTCTCTTTATTTTGCTTTGTTTTCTGTCAGCTCTATCAAAACGACACAAGTGGCTACACTCTGCTGTTGAAATACGGATTAGTATTGCATAGATCTGCGACTATTCTTCTGTGCCGAAAAAATGTCTCTACAATAGAGATGAGGGTGTAAATGTAATCAGGGGACCAGAACTTGGAAAAGAGAAAAAATACCACAACGAGGTAATTGTTGAATTCATTTTTGCTTATTTCTTTTTTAAATTTAACATTTATATGATTTATATGCTTATCAGACCTTGTTTATGACTGTTTTCAGCAATTAATGGATATGCAAATTGAATGGTCAGCTTCGGACGAGAAATTGCAGCAACAGCAGTCAAGAAAAAGAGGTAAGAAAAGATTGTTTACAAGTGTTCTATTTGCTCATAGAATATAATTAATGCAATAATTTACTCACTATTGTGTAGAAGTTTTGATTTTGTGTTTCTTTGTCTTTTTTATAGAGGAGATATAACATATAATTGATTATTTTATGGATATTTCTAATTATAAGCTGGTTTTTTTTTCTGTTCAAGTGATAGTTTTCCTTGAAAGTTGCAACTTCTCTAGGAACTTCTTACTTCTGAGTGCAAATTATGGTAGTTTTAACATGGATCACCATTTGGATGTGCGTGTGCACTTGGGAGCGATCTTTTATTTTTGTACGTGTATGAAAAATTCTACTCAGTCTTCATAGTTTTGGATGTCTAAATGGGTCTATATATGAGCCAATGACATATATTAACTTGGCCTAATGCATTAGGACTAATAGTTACTGCAATTGAAAGGATTCTAATCCAAGTGAATTTTTTGCTTCAAAAGTTCACTTAATTTGGAGGAGTTGAATAACCTTGTCTGGATTTGATGATCACCATTTTATGTGATGGCCAGTGGTAGTATTCATGCACTGAGACACAATGAAATTAAAATTTGCTAAGTCAGCAATTTAATGCTTCAAATTTCCATGAACCGAAGTGATTTAAAAGGAATTGTGCAGCGAACCCAAAGTTTATCATGAACAAAGCTCAATTTGTTTTTGTTGTTGTTATTGTGCATTTGATTCTGCTACTTACCAGTACTTCTCTATCTTCAACTTTATTTGTTGTCCATCCAAATTCTATCCTGCTCATCCAAACTCGAATCCCAAAGTTAGTGTCAAGTATAGTACACAGTACACTTCAGGCTACATTTGCAACAATAATACTTGATCCATTATTGATTATCCTCTTGTACAACCTCCAAATTTTATGTGTTTTGCATCCCAAAATCTCTCCTTTTTCTGCCAGAAACAGAAATTTTTAAATATCTATAGAACTTGTTTGCCAATAAAATTTTTACTTATATTTTCCCCTTCTATTTAGATGACGCATTAAGTTAATAAAAAGATGAAAAAAAAAATCCCTTTCTCCAGTTTATTAATATTTAATAATAAGAAACACACATTAACCTAAGGTTGCTTCTAATTGCATTAATATATGGATATGCTGTAACTTACAGTATTCTTAATACTTTATGACTTGTAAATTTTTCCACATTTCTCTTCCTTGATCATATATTATCACGTGTAATTCAACTTACGAAGCATGCCATGAAATCGAACGAGGAAAAGATTTTCTTCAATACAGTTACGACTATTCTTTGCTGCACTTGATGTCTCAAAATCTTTGATCAGAACAATCAGCTAGCTAGTAAGTTTACTAATTAATATCCAAATTAAATTGTTAAAAAAATTATATTTTCAAGATCAGCTAGCTAGTAAGTTTCATGTGCAAAGAGACGCTGCATGCAACTGATGACAATTATATTTTCAAGATCTTATATTGATCTTCATTAAATATTGAAATTTCGTTGGTAAATTATTCGATTTTTCATATTTTCTTCTTCTTCTTCACAGTCATGAATTTGGACGTGAAGAACTTTGTGTGCCAAAGAGAAGAGTACTAGTCTTTGATATGATAGTGACTACATTCAGAGTTTTGCAAGCTTATGAACTGTGAGGCCCTCTGATCCCTCGACAAGAATCAAGTGCTTCATATCTCAGCTGTCTGTAAAATTATAAGAAGATCAATTGAATTACAAGTTCTTCATACGAAGTTAACAACTCATAGACCAAGCTTCATTTCTGTCGTGTATGCTCCATTAATTCAACCTCACATAATTATACATTCCATCCACTCTCTTAACTCAGCTAGAAAATTTTGTTGAGGTGGGATAAATCAATTTTTGAGCTCGGCTCATATATGTGTATAAAAGTTTCCACACAAATATTTTCCCCATTTGGGGTGGAGGGCTTATGATAAAGCTTGAGAATAAACATTGGGATGAGCTAGGGCTATGATGCATGGTTGTTGAAGAATGACCTAGCATAGTAGTGCAAAGAACATGCTTGAAAATGAGAGTGGGCCTATAGTCGTGATTAGGATATCGTCCAATGGAAGCTTCGAAATGAGACCCAAACGGAGTAGGTTTGAGGTGGATTTTCTGGCCTGATATATTGGAAAATATAGAGTCGATAGCACCTCTCCTATCAGCTATAACTTTTGGGCAGAATGGTTGCATCTTCCTACATCAAACATCAACTTAAAAGCTATCCAACCAAAGCAATAGCGAGAGCGCGTCAATTCCTTGAACATATCTGTGTGTGTGTGTGTAAATAGTTAATCAATTAACCTGAAATGAAAAGTTTTTAACTTGAGTCTGAGTCTCTCCCATGCCCCACGGAGCCCTAGCATACGGTTAAAAGGAAGTGATGGTGCCAAGTTGTTGACAGATTTAAAGAGAGTAGTAGTTTAAATCATTCAGCCAGTTGGCATAGGAAACTGTAAAGGGATAAAATCCCATATCAAATAAGGATGAAAACATAGACCAACTCATAAGCGTTTGTATTATTTCTCTTAATAAAATTGATTTTTTAAGATGGAATCACAAGTCTTAAAATGGTATCAGGGTCCACTAAACTCAAATGAACTATTTGATCCGATTAAGATTCAAAAAATTGAGCACACGAAAATATAGACTAATTTATAGAATTTGAGCTACTCCTCTTAATAATGTTGATATTTGAAATTTCAATTCTTAACAGAAACATCACCTTTTCAACCTTGAGGGGTTGCTCAATTGGTCATACTTTGGGTTTGTTCCTCAATAGTTACCATTAGGGCCACTGAGGTGAGTACTTGGCCGTAAACTTCAGGGCCTCATGGAATTAGTCGAGGTGCACGTAAGTTGGCCCGGACATCCACGGTTATTAAAAAAAAAAATCACCCTCTCATAAAAAATGCCATTGATGAAAAGTGCAGCACTACACCAAGAAATACATTTTGCAGTGGCCAAAAAAAGTTGCGGTAGACCTTTTGTAGCGTTTTTTCAAGTGTTGAGAAGTTCAGTATTGCCATTGACGGAAGACTTTTTGCAGCGTTTTTTAAATGTTCTGAAAACCCCTTTTGTAGCGTTTTTTAAATGTTGTGGTAGACATCTTTTACAACATTTTTTAAATGTTGCGGTAGACCCTTTAGTAGTATTTTTTAAACATTGCGGTAGAAACTTTTTTTTGTTTGTTTTACAGTTATGGTAGTTGAGTAATTAACCCACAAAATTAAAAATAACAC
>CAIGRS010047589.1:0-17191 GCA_903798395.1 Fraxinus floribunda | reverse complement strand
TTTTTTTTTTTTTTTTTTTTTAAGAATAACCAATTTATGGCAGGTAGAAGAGTTTCTTGAGGTGACCTGACCATTTTACCCTTCGAGTTTCAAATCAAAAGTGAGTCGAGGTGTGCATTTAACGTTGGAACTCACATCAGATGGATGGATGAACATTTTCCACAATAAAACTATGAAATAAGGGTGAAAATGCAAAAAATTGAAATGTCAAGATGTTTTCCACACTAAAAGCCAAACGTAAGAATGTTTTGTGCTAATAAGCCTTATTTATATATTCGAATGTATGAGAGACATGATATTATTGATTGGATTTATAGATTGTTTCTCATAAGATTTGATTGATTATTTGATAGTTGAGTTATGAAAATATTGGTGTTTTGTACCTACAGTATATTTGGCTTTAAACTATGAGCTCAATAATGTATTCTTTCTTATAGTCCCCAAATAAATTTTCTATAAAAGGATTGTTTTGTATGGACCAAGTATGTAACTTTTACATGAAAGATATGAATATAAATTATAAAGAAACATTATGTATATAACATTATTGAAATATATATATTGTTGTCATGTAATATTCCAAAGGATGAAAAAACAAATATTGTGTTACTCACTTTCTTTTAGTCTATGCTATACAATTATGAGTAAGATTGTAACAAATATTGTTTTGAACCAAAAACTCCATGTCTTGAATGTCTTTATTGTTAGACTTGGTTGATTAGACAATCACTAGATCAAAATGAAGCAGGAAAATTTGAATAAATATTAATTGAACAAATATTCTTCAATTCAATGAATTTTCATATGATGCTTGTTGTCTATATACAAAATTGATTATCAACCATCATTAACTAAAATTGGGAATGTCTCCCTATAATTTTGAAAATATATGGGCCCCGTCATCATCCGTGTTGACTATCTTGATATTATTCATATCTTCGATACATTTACGAAATGATTGCATGATGTTATAATATTCACAACCCGAAGTTGGTAAGATTACTTGCTCAAATTTTAAATTATGAGCACGATTTTCAGATGACATCATCAAGACAATGTGTATTGTCAATATTTTATTGTTGTGATGACAATAAATATTAGTTGTGGTGACGATAAATGATCTAACACAATTCATTGTTAAGTGCCTCCAGCTAATTGCAAAAACATTGCCATTGAGAATTAAATGCATCTATTTTTGCTTATGGAATGATATTTTACAAGCAATAACACTTATATGCATCAAGTCAACATCAAAGTTCTCTCGGTATACTTAACTTATGGCTGGAGCCTAATATTTCCATCTTATTGTTTTTAATGTTGTAATATATTACAATTTCTTCATCATAGTGCATTGAGACAGACATTAAAGAATGCTACTAAAAATGCAGCATAGCAAATTCCACTAGTTCACGCTATTGTAATACATGCAATCTCTAAGATCTGTTGTTTCTTCCAGACTTACGATCTGCTACCGTAGACACTATCTAACCAACTAGCTAGACTTCACAATCTACCTCCTGTAGCTTCTAAGATCCGCTGTCTCCTTCCAACTTCCTAATCTTCTTCAATTGTTTCTTCCAAGTAGATTTCCAAGAATCACCAATTCTTGTGCTTTTCATGTTCTTGCAGTCCAACCTCCAGAAACTTCTGAAATCCAAGTGAAAAAGTACTTTCCTAAGGATGTTTAGGAAGTAGGTGTTTTGGATTCTTCAATTTGATGTTTTCCCAAAACATGGTTGCCAGATCTTAAGAATAATATGGATGAATCACCAAATAATTATGCTCTGGGATGTGTTATGCAATGAAAGCACAATAAAGCAATCTACGAAAATTCGTCCCAAACAGATGTATTTATTTAATTATGCTCTTGGATATCTCAAATGATGTGAATGTGTTATGCAATGAAAGCACAATGAAATAACCACCAATTTTCGTGCAAGAGCACTGTATTTATAGTTAGAGGTGTATGAGCAGTATAGACTGTATAAAACTCTCCAAAATCGCGAGCTAGCTTCAACCGCATAAATATGTTGCTCGAAATGAGGAAGTCTTTCGCTCGAACGAGGGAGCTGTCGCTTGAATGACGGCGAGGTGAAAGGTGGGCGACAATGTTTCTGTTTCTACCGCTCGAGCCAGTTATGGCGACAATTTAGCGAAATTTCAGCGCCGCGTTTTCCTTGTTTTCAAACTCTAACCATACCCTAACGCATCTATACAAAATTGCATCCAAGTCCTTGACTTTTTACAAGTGTTCAATTAAGACCCTTTTTTTTTCACAAACATGCCAATTACAACATTGGACCTAACAATCTCCCCCAAGGCATTTTGTGACAAAGCCATACAAATAAAGTCAAGAAAATAAAATACAACAAACTAAACTCCCCAATCTATACTACCTAAGTTACTCAAGTTCTTCTACTTCTTACATTCCTTGGTATATCTGTTTCCTGAGATTAAAAAACTCAATATTCAGTATAAAAGCACGTGATACAGGAAGTAAAAACTCATAAACATAAATAAGCATACTAGTTTAAGACGTGACATTAATGTCAATCATAACACCAACCGAAACATTAACATCATAAAACATCAAATCTCAAACAGCTTCTGTATTATGATATAGAATGCCATTGCAATTCTATACCAACCGAAACATTAACATCACGAAACATCAAAACTCAAATAGCTATGCATATGATATGCAATGCGCATGCTCCCCCTTATTGCAAACTTTCAATATTTTTATACAATAGGCAAAATGTATCTATGTCTCTCCCCAACAACCCCTCAGAGAAAAAAATGCAAATCTCGAATTTCTCAAATGATTTAAATTTTATTCTTATATTCTCTCTCCCCCTTTTTGTCATAAATAACGAAAGGATAAAAAAAAACTTAACATATAATCACTCAAAACTACAGTAATTAGCAAGTAGAAGTATAATCAATGTACAATAAACATTTATACATACTCAGTTCAAGTTATCATGGAGTAAATTGTATAAGTGACATATATGTGTAAAGTGTCACTAATCATTTGTTAGCAGTACTTAAAACATTAATTTTGTGAGAAAGGACATGCTAAATATCACTACCAATAAGTTTATTCTTCTACTAATAAAAGTCAAACAATTTAAAGCACATTAAAACCTTTAAATAAAAGCTTATTTTGCATTGATATTTTATTTTCTCCCCCTAACTTTTTGTATAGATAATTTTCATAATTTTCAATATTTTAAGCTCATTATTATTTTTCACATCTAAAGTGCAGGCTCCTCTTCATTAAGCAACTAAAATGACCCATGTAGCAAGCTTTAGATCAGTTAACCCAAGTCAGTTGACTATATGCACCAAGTTATGAGAAACCCCGCATGCTTAATTACTCGAGTCAAATAAGTTCCGAATAAGAACATAAGATATTGAACTTTCTATTAATGAGGATAAATTTGAGCTTAGGTATAATAAATAAGGTCAATTTATGTTCAAAGTCACATTACTAACATGTGATTGTCATCCCAAATCTCACATACACGGTAGAGTCTCACTAACAATATCATAGTGTGTGTGCAGTGCAGATGTTACATGAAGACACATATACTAATTACTCCACAAATAACCTAAGCCACCAATGAAAACTATGTTACAGCTCATCAATTTAGCCCATACATTAAACATACAAGTTCAAGAATGTTATATATCATCCTATATAAAAAAATTCCATCTCCTTTTTAATTTTTTAATTTTTCATAATAATAATAATAATAAATGCATGAGTTTCTACCTAGAAAACCAATAAACAGATGTGATGCATGCATAAATCAATTACACACAATGATAAAGTTCGAACATGCATCAAAAACACCTAATTAATTAGGCATGCAAATGCTCTTACCTTCAAGAGCGCCGTGATCCATTTCAAAAAATTTCAAATCACATTTCTTCACCTAAACTTGCTTAGTGACATGAATGTTTCTTGTCATATATGTCATTAACTTGGTCAATTGACTCACCTTAATAGTAAGAATGTCAATCTGACCAACATAATCCTAATTCTTATTTTTGTTTAAGTTTCGATTTCTATTTCTATTCAGGAAATGATGACACATAAGCCTTATGTGTTCTACCTCACCACAGTGAAAACATGTAGGAATAAACCTAGGATCAATGGTATGTGATCGTTGATATCTATTCCTAGGTTGGCGGTGCTACACTGTCTAGTATGCTTCTATCCTACATATCCCTTACTCTTAAGGTCAGGCTTAGGCACATGTTTGGGCCGGTCAGTGCAGGGACAAATGTGGTCTTTGAAGTACTAGCAACATTTTCCTTAAAACCTAGACCTCTCTAATTTCCAGTCAGCTTGCCCATTCCTAAAATGTTGTCTAACTTTTCAGAACCACTAGAGAAAGCAAGCATTGAGACTTAGAATATTCTAGATCACCCAAAAGATTCTTAACCTGAATTTCTAATGTCTCTTTCTCAGTGGTCAACTCATTGAATCTTAAAGTTTCATTTATGAATTTTACTTCACTCAGAATAGAGGTAGATTCATTAATGTACGCTACTAACTTCTCATTTTCCAATTCAAGTTCATTATTCTTTGCACTCAAGGCTTTGTTTTTAGTAAGAATCTTAAAACTCTCCCCATACATCTTATCATAAGCTTCTTGAATATCTTCCTCACTCATATACTCTTTTAACAGAATCCTCATCACTATCTAAATCATCTTCTCTTTCACTCTTCTGGTCAGATCTATTCTTAATTCTAACAGTAAAGGCAATATATTTTCCACTTTTACAAGTGGATTTCTCACTCTGATTATCCGAGTCGGACTTGTCATCAGTGAGAGTAGTATTCACAGCTTTATTCGAATGTCTCCTACTGCTAGGGCATTCACTCATAACGTGGTCAAAACCTCGACAATTATGGCATTCACATATTTAGAACTCTAGCTAGATTCACTTGGACCACTTCTATGCTTCTTTTGAGATTTTTGTTTATTCCTACACATTTTACGAAATTTTTTAGCAAAGCATGATATCTCCTCTTCATTAGGAGAATCTGAATCCGATGACTTTTTATGTATATTCCTCACAGTTTTTAAGGCCAATGACTCATCGTTTGAGGATTTAGCTAACGTCAGCTCATAAGTTTGGAAAGATCCAACCAACTCTTCCACCTTAATAGAGTCTATATCCTTACTCTCCTCAATATCAATGATTTTAGCCCTAAATTGCTCAGATAAGAATCTAAAGATTTCTCTAACAATTTTAGGCTCCGAGATTCTCTCACCTAGGTTGAAACTAGAATTCACTAAACCGTTTAAGCTCGCATAAAACTCATCACGAGTTTCATTCTCTTTCTTCCTAATCTCTTCAAACCTAGTGGTCAACATTTGCAACTTAGATTTTTTAACAGCCTGAGTTCCCTCATGTGTTGTCTATAGAATATCCCAAACCTCTTGGCTACCTTACACATAGACACTCTCCAAAACTCTTCTGGGGATACTACCACGAATAAAGCATGTAAGGCTTTACTATTCCAATTACGTTCATATAAGTTCTTCCTAGTCCAATTAGCAATGGGAGTGGGGTCACTACATTGTCAATAGTTGTACTAGGGATACTTCAACCATTCACCACACTTAACCAAATTCGTCATCCATAGATTTTAAGAACGCTATCATCCTAACTTTCCAATAGGCATAGTTAATGTCATCAATGTATGGTAGGACGGACAATTAACTACTCATCTAGACAAATTATTGTCAAGAATTACAATTAGACCTTGATGCCAATTGAAAATTCGTAGTTTACTAAATAAGTTTGACCTACCGTGCACAATTATTCTATTAAAAGTAATAAGTCACTTTTTAATAATTTCTAGATGATTAAGCATACAATTCAATTATCCTATATTTGAATACCACAGTTTGTAATATGAAAAGCAATAAATAACACCTATATGATGACAGAGAACCCAACTGGGTAAAAACTCAGGGACCAAATCAGTTACTTCCACTATAGACATGGATTACAGTCTGTTTCCAGCATAGCAAATTTCACTAGTTCCCGTTGTTGTAATTCATGTAATCTCTAAGATCAGCTCTTTCTTCCAGACTCACGATCTGCTACCGTAGACACTATCTAACCAACATGTTAGACTTCTCGATCTACCTCCTATAGCTTCCAAGATTCGTTGTCTCCTTCCAGCTTCCTGATCTTCTTCAATTGTCTCTTCCAAGTGGATTTTCAAGAATCTCCAATTCTTCTGTTTTTCATGTGCTTGCAGTCCAACCTTTCTCAACCTCCAGAAACTTCTGAAGTCCAACTAAGAAAGTACATTCCTAAAGATGTTTAGGAAATAGGTGTTTTGAATTTTTGAATTTGACGTTTTTCCAAAACTTGGTTGCACCAAATAATTATGCTCTTAGATCTCTAAAATGATGTGAATGTGTTATGCAATGAAAGCACAATGAAACAACCACCAATTTTCATGCAAGAGCATTTGTATTTATAGTTGGAGGTGTCTGAGTAGTATGGACCGTGTAAAACTCTCTAAAATCGCGAACTAAATTTAGCCGCATAAATATTTTGCTCAAGCAAGGGAGCTGTCGCTCAAGCGAAGGCGAGGCGAAAGGCGAGTGACAAAGTTTTTGTTTCTGCCGCTCGAGCCTAGTCACGGCAGCGTCTAGCGAAATTTCAGAGCCGTATTTTCCTTGTTTTCAACCTCTAACCCTATCCTAACTCATCTATATTAAATTGCATCCAAGTCCTCGACTTTTTACAAATGTTCAATTAAGACCCTTTTGTTCACAAACATGCCAATTACAACATTGGACCTAACAATATGTATTCAGCCGAACTTCTCAAAGTTAATTGAAAACCTCTCTCAAGAAAATTTAGTTCTACTTAATTAAGATGAACATGTTATATATTTATTTAAATTTTAACCAAATTAAATGCATCAATCCACCCAGAATTTTTTTTTTCACGATCTCAATGAATATAGAAATATATCTCTATCGTCTGGCTAAACTACTATTTTTACTATTTGATCTACAAAATATGAAAGAAATAAACATTTTTACAATTCTACCACCCATTCAATTTTATTTTACGTAATCCCTCTTTCTTTTTCATGATCAAATATTTTTACGACTAAGAAAAGTAAATGACTCTTCTCTCAACTCATCAATATCCATACATCAATTAATTACTGATTAGATAATTAATTGCAATCATCACAATAATAAAAACAAAATGCAATATCATTAAATCAAGTATATAATTATAAAGATTTTAATCGTTTAGAAATAAAGTTACATTGTTTCCCTGCCTAATAAATTTACCCACAAATCATCATGCAAAAAGTACAAAATAAAATTGAATTACATCACCGAGTTAATTATTAAAAAAAATAAAACGAAAAGCAATTTTTCTTTTTCTTTTTATATAATCTTCGAAAAAGGTCTAATTTAATTAAGTCCCCGTTTGGCCCTCATTATTCCTCATTAAATTTTAATTCATTTTTTTTTTCTTTTAACCCATGTCAACTTCAATAAAATAATGTTACACGTAAATCAATTTTTTTTTAATTACACATTCTTCAAACAATTAATATTTCTAATGTGGAATAATGGAGCCAAACAAACGCTAATTAAAAGTAGGGTGTTTTTAGGTCATAAAATTTCTCCAAAAATAATAAAAAAATACTTAAAAAATGAAGTCTACAACAAAAAAAATACGTAAAAATTAGGTATTGTCCTGTGTACCTGCTGGGAATTTCTTGATTATCTTAACTACGCATCTCAAATCTTCAAGCTTTTAGATTTTTTGAATAACACAAAAAACTAAAAATATTAGCAACATAGAATAATAAAATTAAATCTCAAGATACACATGCAAAACTAGGAAAGTAAGATTCAACTTCGTTGAACTTATCATGTTCGACTCTGGCTTGTAACTAAGCATTTTGTTATGGACTTGAGTCAGGCCTGCCACCTCATCCGTCACGTATCAATAGAGGTGTTCCATACCATGTCACATGGTGGCTGAGATGATTGTGCATGGGACGAGCTGATTGTATAAGTCGAAATGGTTACATTAGGGAAAAACTGAACGCACGCCCAACAGAAGAGCTAAATTCATCTGCAAGCCACAGTGGATGCAAAGGCCCGCACTCCACTTCTACAACGTTGCACCTGCCTCGCCTCACCCCGACAAAGATCTCTTGTAAAAGGATCTTTCCAAAGTCAAATCTCTGAATAATTGATGGGACATGTGGCAGGACCCAAAAGGTCACTTCAGCTGCATTTGCCAAAGACATTCAATGACAGCCAACCTATGGAGGTACGGATTGACACCTAAGATGGGACAAACCTTGAGGATCTGATAACACGTGTCTCCTCATCCAACAGCTCTTCTCTTCCAATCCTTAGTATAAATACCCCCTCCTTGTGCCAAAAAAGGGGTTCGAATATATTTTTTCTCCTATTACATTGCAAACTTAAGTATCATCCTCTTCTTTCAATACTAGCACTTTATTATTACACTTTACATTGATTACTTCCCGGCGAATGTTCCACCATCGACGAACCATTTTTGGTTAAACCTCAAACTAACTTGACCGTCGAAGTGCTCACGGTCGCTCCCAATCCCTCTAGGAAAGGCTAGGGTGACTAACGGCGTGCTACGTGTGTAGGGAATAGCTGACTTGAAGACTTATTCTGTTGGCCACGTATCGGAGCCATTTTTCGAGGTCAACAGATTGGCGCCGTCTGTAGAAAACTTATTTAAACCACAAGTCTTCCCACCAAAAAGCTTGTTCGAGTAACCACTTGATATTCTCCCTTGAAAAAGGGATTCGTTCTTAAAAAAGGACCAGCTATACATCAAGCTCTGTTATTAAGGAGAGGCCCCTCACATCAAACCATGAGTTCTAGTGACGAGGGGATGAACCTAAGGAGAACAAGGGAGATCTCTGAAGAAGAGATTTCTCGAAATGTTTTCGGTTCTTGATCAAGGATCATTGGAAGCATCCCACTGCAAGAACCTCCCACTTCGGATCATGAGTTCCGGCGAAGATAACCCCGGAAGAACAAGGGAAATCTCTGAAGAAGAGATTTCTCGAAATGTCACACATCAGTGACCTTATCACCGATATCGCAGAAGCAACAAAGCTACCTAACTAACTGCCAAAGTGGCTAGCATGGCCATGAACATGAGGAACATCGCAGCTCAAAACGCTGCCATGCAGGAACTCCTCATGCAAGTGCAAAACCAATGTGGTTTCCAAGTCCCCACAAAACCCTCTACAATTAGCCTATAGACGAACTGAGGTGGAATCTAGCAAGAGAACCCACTTGAGTCCTCAGGGAGAAGTCCCTATTGAAAGAGAAGTGGGAATAAACACTTCCAACTACACAGCCGCTCCGACAATAACGTCCCTACTGGAGAGGACAACTTCCCTCCGGAATATGAAGAGCAGCCTCAGAGGTATACTAGTATTTTTGATCGGATCGGATGGGCTTCTAGAAATAGGAACTAGCCCGTGCACCAAACGGTCCGCCAACAGGAGTATTCACAAAGCTAAGTTCAGACCCCTCCGCCTCGTCCAGCAGCAGATGTGAACGATTCTGACGACCATGCAGGTCATATGAACTTGATGATGA
The DNA here is from genome assembly GCA_903798395.1 of Fraxinus floribunda. NCBI lineage: Eukaryota > Viridiplantae > Streptophyta > Magnoliopsida > Lamiales > Oleaceae > Fraxinus > Fraxinus floribunda. The sequence continues at coordinate 7,520 of CAIGRS010047589.1, read as the reverse complement.
TGATGACAATCTGCCCTTTTTCAGGGAGCTTTGCACCTTTCCAATGTCTCATAACTTTGTCCCTCATAAGATTCCCAAATATGAAGAAAAGGGTGACCCGGAGAAGCATCTCAACAAGTATAAAATGCAAATGAGCCTCAGAGACCACCAGCTTTGAAATGCAGGGCATTCCATTTAACTCTTGGCGGAGCTACTGAAGTGTGGTATAGCAGATTGGCACCACTTAGCATAAGAAGCTAGCCAGTCCTGAAAAAGACATTTCTAAACCAATACCTTTCAAGGAAAGAGGGAGAAGCTCCAATACAGCGCTTGTAAGACATTAGACAAGCAGTAGGGGAAACCTTGAAGAGCTACCTTGCTCTCTTCACCGACGAAATAACTTATTGTGAACAAATCACAGATAAGGAAGCCCTTTTAGCTATAAAAGGATATCTGAACATGAACACCTAGTTCTGGAGGGATGTCCGAAGCAAGAATCCTTCCACATATGATGAGTTGGTAGAAATGATGAAGATTGAGATTGTCAATAAGGAAATGATTGACTATAGAAATAGAGCCGACCATGGACTCCCACCGCTTCAGAGGCAAATTAGTAGAGGACCTACCTCCCAAATAGTGAGCCAGCAATGGACTCGAGCTGGGCACGTTGTGGCCCCCACTTCGGGACAAGCGCTGGCAACTACTACCTTGAATGCAGTGCCTACTTTGACTTATGAAAATGTTGGACCCAACATTGGCAACTCAGCTAGGAACACTGAACGACCCTCAACCTATAGAAATAGAAGACAAAGTGGTAGGACTAGAGATAAGCCCCAGGAAGAAATGAGGCCTTATTGCGCTTTTCATCACTACTATGGTCATGACATAAGCGAATGTAGAAATGCGAACCAGCCTGCAAGCAACCATCGCAACACAAGGGACAACCACTACCAAGGTAACGCACAAAGGAACTTTCCAAAAAGAGGCGAGACGAGGCGACATTCACCCCGTGATGATAGAAACGAAGATAGGGAGAGGCCCCGGAGCGAACAGCGTCCCAGGAGGGACTCGGCTACTTCTAACGAACAGCAGCCCATCCGGGAAACTTATACTAATATTGGAGGCCCCCACGTAGGTGGTGAATCGAAAAATGCTCAAAGAAATTATACCAGAGAGGCGAGAAGTCAACCAATGGCCAGCTATATAGTGAACCATCTACCAGTGGCAAGGTTGTGGAGCCCATTTCATTCACCCAGAAAGATGTGGTAGGTGTGCACATTCCACATTGGGACACCCTGGTAGTCAGAGCTGTGGTAGTTCGCAACGGGCTGAAACGCATGCTAGTGGATAATGGCAGTTCAGTCAACATCTTATTCGGTACAACTTTTGATAAAATGGCAGTAGATTATGAGCTAACACCAATGACCTTACCACTCTACGGATTCACCGAAGATAGCATCATTCCCATAGGTAAAATTACTTTGGCTATCGAGATGGGGGCTCCGCCCCAGGTGGCACACCACTTCATGGAATTTTTAGTCGTTGACCGTCGATCAGCCTATCACGGAGTTTTGGGGAGACCAGCCCTAAAAGAGTTATGGGCAGTAACTTCCATCCATCGCCTCTGCATGAAGTTCCCCACAGAACGTGGAATTGCCACTGTCCAGGGTGATCAGATGGGATACAGTGAGTGTTATCTCAACTATTTGAGAAAGGTTGAACTGCGTGTCAACATGGTACTGGATGCTGAAATTGCATGAAGTTCCCCACGGAGCGAGGGATCGCCATTCTTCGAGGCGATCAAATGGGTTCTAGAGAATGCTACCTCAACTCACTCAGAAAGGCAGAACCCAGGGTCAATATGGCACAAGATGCTGAAATGTCAGAGGCCCCTGAAGAAGGGTTAACTTCGATGCTAGACATTGTCATGGCAGAAGCCAGATATGAAGTGTCCCTGGAAGAACTAGATCCTATGGTGATTGAATCAGAGTCCCAAACTGCTCCAATGGAGGAGCTGGAAACCTTCCCAGTGGACCCACAGGACACATCCAAGGTCTTGCACGTCGGGAGAGAACTGGAAGAAGAGACTAAGGAAGTACTAAAAGACTTCCTTCGAAAGAATACGGATGTCTTTGCATGGAGGTACGGAGACATGATTGGAATAGACCCAAAAATCAGTTGCCACCACCTGCAGATCGATCCGAACTACACACTACATAGGCAGAAAAGACGGACGTTGAATGCTGAAAGGTATGAGGCCCTGAAAGAAGAAGTGGAGAAGCTCATCAGCAATGGTTTCGTTCGTGAAGCCAATTACCCGAAGTGGATTTCAAATCCCGTTTTGGTGAAGAAGCACAACGACAAATGGAGAGTCTGAATTGATTTCTCTAACCTTAACCAAGCCTGCCCAAAGGATAGCTTCCCACTCCTACGAATCGACCAGTTAGTGGATTCTACTGCTGGACATGAACTACTAAGTTTCATGGACGCCTATTCAGGCTACAATCAAATTTAGCTTCTCACTCTCATGAATCGATTAGTTAGTGGATTCAATTGCTGGGCATGAATTGCTAAGTTTCATGGATGCCGATTCAGGCTACAATCAAATTCCTATGTTCCTAGGCGATGAGGATAGCACCTCTTTCATTACTGATAGGGGGGCTTTATTATTACAATGTGATGCCCTTCGACCTAAAAAAAGCTAGGGCTACCTACCAAAGGTTAGTCAACAAGATGTTCGCCGATCAACTCATCAAAACAATAGAGGTTTATGTTGATGATATGCTCGTGAAGAGCCTCCGAGCTGAAGAGCATATCAAACACCTGGGTTAGGCTTTTCAAACATTGATAAGGTACCATATGAGGTTGAACCCTCTTAAATGTGCATATGGCGTGGCTTCAGGCAAAATTTTGGGCTATATTGTGAATCGGAGAGGAATTGAAGCCAACCCAGAGAAAATCAAAGTACAAATCGAAATGAGGTTGCCACAGAAGCCTAAGGAAGTGCAATAGCTGACCGGTACAGTAGCCGCACTCAATCGCTTCATCTCAAGGGCCACTGAAAAGTGCTTGCCCTTTTTCAAAATCCTCAAGGGAGGCCAAAAGTTCCAATAGACCCTGGAATGTGAAAGGGTGTTCTAGGAGTTGAAAAACTACTTGGGACGAAAACCCTTTCTCAGCAAGCCAAAGGAAGGAGAATCTTTGTTGTTATAATTGGCAGTAGTAGATGACTTAATCAGCTTAGTGCTTGTGCGAGAAGAAGAAACGCACCAATTGCCAATCTATTATGTAAGTAGAGTCTTACTGCCTGTCGAAGCACGTTACCCAGAATGGAGAAGTTGGCTCTTGCTTTGGTCATCGCTTCTCAAAAGCCGAGGACATACTTCCAGGCCTACAGTATTCAAGTTTTGACTAACTTCCCATTGAGGCAGGTCCTCCAGAAGCCAGACGCCTTGGGAAGGCTACTGAAATTGGCTATTGAGCTCAATGAATTTGACATAACGTATACACCCCAGACAATAATCAAGGGTCAAGCCCTAGCTGATTTTATTGCAGATTTTGCTAAGGCCCCTGAAATCGAAGTAAGCATGGAACCTTCAGAACCTACCACTTGGAATCTCTTTGTTGATGGATCCTCAGGAGAGACGGGCTCTGGAGCTGGTATTGGGCTGCAGAGTCCTGAAGGGCATAAGCTTAATTGTGCCGTAAGGCTTGGATTCAAAACATCTAATAACATGGCTGAATATAAGGCTCTCCTAGTTGGACTTCGGTTAGCCTAGGAACTGCAAGTAAAAAGATTGATTATCAGTAGCACAATTGGCGGTAAACCAGGCAAATGGGAACTTTGTGGCCAGAGACAAGTATATGGCAGCCTATCTTAAGTTGGTCATAGATTCCCTACCCAGCTTTGAAGGGTTTGAGCTGATTCAGGTACCACGCCGGAGAACTCCCATGTGGATGCTCTGTCAAAACTGGCCAGTAGCAAAGATTTAGAGATGCTTAACGTAGTGCCAATCGAACACTTAGCTAAACCCTCTATCAAGAGGAGCGAAGAGCTTATGTGATGATATTCTGTATAAGCATGGCTTTTCCTCTCCCCTCCTCAGATGCACAAGAGGAGAAGAAGCGAATTACATCATAAGGGAAGTACACAAAGGTGTTTGTGGAAATCACTCTGGCGAACCTGCCTTGGCACACAAAATACTCCGACAAGGGTATTATTGGCCGACCTTGAAAAAGTGCCAATTCTTCTCCATTGTATAGAGGCAACCATCCCAAGAACTTACTGTTGTGTCCAGCCCTTAGCCATTCCCTAAATTTTCATCGGCCCTTTGCCCAATGGGAGAGCAAACGCTCGATTCGTCATCGTTGCTATTGACTACTTCACCAAATGGGTAGAAGCAGAGCCCCTATCCAAGATTACTGAAATAAACACTTCCAAATTCCTCTGGAAGAACATCATATGCCGGTTCGACATACCTCATTCCTTAGTCGCAGACAATGGCAAACAGTTCGACAACAGAAAGATCAGGGAATTATGCGATGAGCTCAAAATCTGGAAGCACTTATATTCACCTCAGGCGAATGGCTGGTCGAGGCGGTCAACAAGACCATCAAACTCACCATGAAAAAGAAATTAGACACCTTCAAATGGGCTTGGGTCAATGAGCTCCCCAGGTCATGTGGGCCATCAGAACTACCTGCAAAACAGCCACTGGGGAAACTCCTTTTTCCATGACTTATGGAGCCTAGGCTATAAGCACTATAGAGGTTGGTATTCCTTCTCCTCATCGTATCTACTTCAATGAGGTAACAAATGACGATCTGAGGAGGTTTAAGCTGGATTTTCTTGAAGAGAAGAGAGATAACTCTTAGGTCAGACTCGTCTCCTACAAGCGTAAGATGATGCGTTACTATAACGTCAAAGTGAAGAAGAGGGTGTTTTGCATTGGCGACCTGGTGCTTCGCAGGGTTTTCCCTTTAACTAAAGATCCTGACACAAGGACTTTGGGGCCAAATTGGGAAGATCCATACAAAATCATCCAGGAGAATAGACCTGGCACTTACACGGTCGAGGACCTGGAAGGAAAGATGATACCTCACCCCTGGAACATCGAACACCTAAGGAAGTACTACTAGTAAGAAGCTTGTAACCTTATAAATATTGAAATCAAATGAATGAAATAATTTTCGTTTCACCTCGCTCTTACATGCACATATCAAACAACCTTGCCGAGGTACAAGCTCCTCCAAAGAGGTCACCTCTAAGGATATCTGCGTAGTCAGAAGCGGTGCGGTGCCATCTTTGATGAAACAGAAAGTACACATATCAAACAACATTGTCGGGGTGCAAGCTCCTCTACAAGGGTCACCTCCAAGGACATATGCGTAGTCAGAGGCGATGCGGGTGATTTTGCATGGGTCGAGCTGATGGCATAAGCCGAAATGGTTACATAAGGGAGGAACTGAACGCACGCCCACAGAGGAGCAGAACTCATCTGTAAGCCATCGCAAATGCAAAGCCCCGCACTCCATTTCCACCCCGCCCCAGCAAAGATCCCTTATAGAAGGATCTTTCCAAAGTCAAATCCCGACTGATTGATGGGACTTGTGGCAATACCCAAATGGTAAATTCAGCTGCCTTTGTCAGAGACATTCAATGCCAGCCAACCTATGGAGAGACATATTGACACCTAGGATGGAACAAGTCCTGAGGATCTTATGACACGTGTCTCCTCATCCAACGGCTTTTCTCTTCACATCCTTAGTATAAATACCCCCTCCTTGTGTCAGAGAAGGGATTCGAATCCATTTTTTCTCCTATTACATTGCAAACTTAAGTATCATCCTCTCCTTTTAATACTAGCACTTTATCATTACACTTTACGTTGGTTACTTCCCGACGAATGTTCCACCGACTGTGAACCATTTCTGGTTAAACCTCAAACTAACTTGACCGTCGGAGTGCTCGCGGTCGCTCCCATTTCCTTCGAGAAAGGCCACGGGTGACTAACGACGTGCTACGTGTGTAGGGAAGAGATGACTTGAAGACTTATTCTATTGGCCACGTATCGGAGTCATTTTTTGAGGTCAACACATTAATTCAAAACAACCTTCTAAATATTGCTACCAAAAGGATTTTAAGACTATTTTGTGTGAATAGTCCGTATAAAATTTTGCAATAATAATAATATATAGATAGATTTGCAAGTTGGTATTAAATTATTAATCTCAACCCTTAGCCCCTATTTAGTGCACATTTGAGTTCAAAAATGTATTTTTTATTTGATGTGATGTGAAATATATGATTAAAAAAGTAGGAAATTTATTGATGTGATGATAAATATTATTTTATTGAAAAATATGTGGTTGAAAATGAAAAAAAAATAAAATTAATGTGGATCAAACATTGACATTAATATCAAATTTCTCCTTTCCTACTTTTGAAATGCACTATCCCATATTAATGTCTTCTCAAGGTTACTATTTGTAGAGTCGCACTCAATTCGCTCATTTTCCTTTTTGGAAAAATTAAACCGAAAGGAACAATTACTTAATGAAGGATAATACTCCTTTATTTCGAGTGTCACAATCAAATTTCCATAATTCAATTTTGTACTCCACTTTTCCATAAAGATATCAAAAACAATGCGCACTTTCTTCCATTCTTGCTTTTATTCTTTCTTTCTTGAAAAGCTGAAATAATTCGTCCCTCGTTACCTCAAAAACTCATTTTTTTCAAAATTTATTTTTAATTAAGTATTTAAAATGATTTACACTAAACTCAATTTTTTTTAATTATACATTCTTCAATAAAGCAAAAAATATTTTAAAATGTATTTTGGCCCAGATAGAGCTCAAACAAGGTTTTAGGGTCCGTTTGATTGCAAGGGTGGAAAATGGATGGAAAGAAAATGATTTTCAGGAAAAGTAATTGCCTAGAAAATATTTTGCACTGAATTGTTAATTAAGTGTGTTTGATTGGTATAATTTTCTACCTGAATTTTTTTTAAATTTTCTATTCGTTTGGCTTTGTTTTACATGGAAAGTGTATTAAAGTGATAATTTTTTCCACAATTGATTATAAAATTTGTTTCCATTGCCAAAAATGAAAAAAAAAAGGAAAAAAAAATTATTTCCTAAAAATCATTTTTTAATCAAAGTATAGTGTTCGTTTGACTTTGTTTTACATGAAAATTGTTCATTAAAATGAATTTTTTTTTTTAATCATTGGGTATGACATTTGTTTCCATTGCAAAAAAAAAATAAAAAAATTCAGCAACCTGAAAAACTGTTTTCCCACAAAAAAAGGTGGGAAAACCTTTTCAGCCAAAAGCAAGAAAATGGGCGCGTGGGGTGGGAAAAAATAATTCCTTGCAAAAAAGTGGTTGTCAAATATGCCAAAAGCAAGAAAATGGGAAAAAAAAATTCATTTTCCATGAAAAATATGACTTTTCAAACAGGGTTTTAGAGAAGGAATAATCTACTTGTACACAATGGCGTCCATCGGGGTGTCCATAATGGACACCCCGATGGACGCC
>CAIGRS010047527.1:0-10132 GCA_903798395.1 Fraxinus floribunda | reverse complement strand
ACAGACTTTCAAATTTAAACCAAGTCTGTCCTAAGGACAGCTTCCCACTTTCTAGAATAGACCAACTTGTGGATTCGACTGTCGGACATAAACTCCTTAGCTTCATGGATGTGTACTCTGGATACAACCAAATCAATATGTCCCCAACAGATGAAGAGCACACCTACTTCATCACAGACAGAGGAGTCTATTGCTACAAGGCCATGCCTTCACATTGAAAAATACCGAAGCTACCTATCAAAGACTTGTCAACAAAATGTTCGCAGACCTTATTGGGAAAACCATGGAAGTCTATGTGGACAACATGCTGGTAAAGAACATGAGTATGGGCGATCATGTTAAACACCTTAACGAGATGTTCCAGGTTTTGAGATGGTATCGAATAAAGCTCAATCCTTTGAAATGTGCCTTTAGGTGTCCTCTGGAAAATTCTTGGGTTACATCGTTAATCAAAGAGACATTGAAGCGAACCCTGAAAAGGTCAAAGCTTTGATTAAAATGAGGTCATCTTAAAAGCCAATAGAGGTACAAAGCCTCAGTGGACGAGTGGTAGCCTTGAATCGCTTCATCTCGAAGGCAACAAACAAGTGCCTACCCTTCTTTAAGGTTCTCAAAGGGGAAAATAAGTTTCGGTGGACAGAGGAATGCGAAGAAGCTTTGCAAGAGCTGAAGAAGCACTTGGGACAGGCTCCACTCCTCTCCAAACCTAAGGATCATGAGGCACTGCAGTTATACTTAGTAGTGACTTCTGAGGCCCTTTGCTCGGTTCTAATAAGAAAAGAGTACAACCACCAGCTGCATGTTTACTACGTCAGTAAAGCACTCCTGGCAGCAGAGACTCGCTTCCAGATGTAAAAAAGTTAGCTCTCTCTTTGGTAACAGTGTTATGAAAGTTGAGACCATACTTCCAAGTTCACAGTATACACGTGTTGACAAACTTTCTCCTCGATCAAGTACTACAGAAGCCAAATACTTCAGGGAGGTTACTTAAGTAGGATGTAGAACTTAGTGAGTTTGATATCATCTTTAAGCTAAGGGCATCCATCAAAGGTCAAACCTTGGCAGACTTTGTGGCTGAATTTACTCCTATTCCAAAAATGGAAGAGAAAATGGAGCCTATGGAACGCCCAACTTGGAACCTCTAACTTGATAGATCCTTAAGAGAGACAGGGTCAGGAGTAGTGGTCATCTTGGTCAACCCAGAGGGACACAAGTTTACTTGTACTATGAGGTTCAATTTCAAAGCCACCAATAATGCAACAGAATATGAGACCCTTCTAGCTGACCTAAGGTTGGCAAAATAAATGCATGCAAAGAGGCTCATCATCAACAGCGACTCCTAAGTAGTGGTAAGTCAAGTTCATGGTAATTTCTCAGCCAAAGATAAATCTATGGTAGCATACTTGAAGTTGCTTATGAGTTTCATCCCATCCTTTGAGAGATTCGCACTAATACAAATTCCACGTTCCAAGAACGTCCATGCTGATGCACTATCAAAGTTAGCAAGTAGTAAGGATTCTACTCACAGTTGTGCCCATAGAGCATCTTTCCAGACCTTCTACCAATATGAATGAGACAGTAATGTGGGTCAAAGACATTCTACCTTGGATAAAACCTATCATTTCCTACCTCACGGATCAGACCCTATCCCTTGGAAAGGAAGAAGCTTAAAAGCTCAGAAGGAGAGCTGTCCACTTCGTCTTACAAGATGATGTGTTATACAAATGTGAGTTTCATTACCCCTACTCGGGTGCATTATAGGAGAACAAGAAAACTATGTACTCTGGGAAATCAATGAGAGAGTATGTGGGAACCACACTGGAGGGTGGTCCCTGGCACAAAAAGTACTTAGACAAGGATATTATTGGCATACCTTGAAAAAGGATGAGCAACAATTTGTTAGAAAATGCGATAAATGTCAACGCTTTGCTACTATCCAAAGGCAACCTTCTCAAAAGTTGAATGTTGTATCCAGCCCTTGGCAGTTTACAAAATGAGGAATTGATCTTATAGGACCTCTCCTCAAGGGGAGAGAACTCTAGCTTCGCGATTATCGTCATTGATTACTTTACCAAATGGGTAGAAGTCGAACCACTTGCCAAAATCATTGAGACCAATACTTCCAAGTTCCTATGGAAGAACATTATCTGCAGGTTCAGAATTTTCCATTCAATTGTATTAGACAATAGTAGCCAGTTTGACAACAAGAAGGTCAGAAACATGTGTGGGGAGGTTGGCATCAAGAAACATTTTTTCCTCCCCATATCACCCTAGGCAAATGGGTGGGTTGAAGCTGTCAACAAAATGATCAAGTACACACTGGAAAGAAAGTTGGATGCCTCTAAAGGGGTATGGATCGATGAACTACCTAAAGTACTTTGGGCTATTAGGACCACAAGTAGAACTGCAACAGGAGAAACCCCATTCTCTATAGCCTATGAGGTCGAGGCTATGAGCTTTATTGAAGTAGGTCTACTATCTCCTTGACGAATACATTTCAACGAGATAAGTAACGACGAGATGAGAAGAAGCCAGATTGGCTACTTATCAAATAAAAATGACTAGATACTACAATTCAAAAGTAAATAAAAAGTCATTCCATTTGAATGAACTGATTCTGTGAAGAGTATTTCCATCCTTTAAGGAGCATGGCACAGGAATCTTTGGTCCCAACTGGGAGGGTCCTTACCGTATCAGTGAAGATGTTCGGTCAAGAACCTGTAAAATTGAGAATATGGATGAAAAGACACAACCTCATCCATGGAATATAGAACATTTGCACAAGTATTACCAATGATGTAAAACATCTTGTATATGCAGTTTTAGAATTCAATAAAAATGGCTCTTGTTATGTTAATCATGAGTTAAAATTTCCTTCAAAAAGGCCAAAAGCCATGGAGGTGGAGGAACGAGGACGAACCGTCCTTATGCAGGGAAAATGTAAAAATCTTACTATTGGGTCCCAAAAGGACCATATCTACACTTATGAAGTGTAACATATACCCTTAACGTCTAAAGTTGTTAAGAATGAGTGAACCACTTAACCCCATGCTAAGAACAAAAGGCAAACGAACCGCCTATACTTGTGTAAAAAGTAAATAAAAGTCAGACCAAAGTCTGAAGTGCTAAAAGAGCCTCAACTCATACACATCAATGTACTTAAGTTCAGAAATTTATTAAAGTACACGACCTTCAAACACTTAAATAAAATTTTAATGATTAAGTTACTATTGAAGTATGACGTATAAAGGTCTGATATTACTTAAAGTCTTACATACATGTTTGATCTTAAAAGAATGATTATCTGGCTCTACAAATTATGAAGTAATTATGAGGTCTTCAGTTGGTTTATTATCTGAAGTCTGAAGTGTTCAAACTCTGAACTCAGTTATTAAGGCAGACCTCCTAATACTTGTAAAATATCTACCAGTTTGATTATGTTGTTGCTATATTTTGTTGTTGGGTCAGACCTCATATTACGAAGTTTATCATTGGATAAGTCCAACCTTATTACACGTTCCATGTTAATTGAGTCTCGATGTTCATAAGTTTAATACAGTCAAGCTTTCATAGATGTTGCACATCTGATGTTATGCAGTTAAATGTTACTTTAAAACTTAATTTGATGTCATTATTAAAATACTAGTAGTTCGAACTTATATTGTCAAGCACATCAAAATTGAACAGAGTGATGGGGATGCAGAAAGTAAATGAACACTGGTATCGAATAAAAACAGAACTTCATTAAGCAAAAGCATTTACAATGTTTGGGCCAAAGCCATTGCACTTGGATGAAAAAAAGAACACAAAAAGTACCTGGAAAGCTATGCCTTAAGGTGATGGGGGTTGAGAAGCCATAAAGGACATGATCGCATCGGGGCCACTTCCCCAGCAATCTCTTTAGCTGCATCTTCATCAAGTTCAATTACTTGGGCCCTTTCTATTAGGATTTGAAGCTTAAACTCATCCACCTCGTCTTCAAGAAACTAGGCCCTCAAATAAGAAGTGTTAACATCTCAAGTGTGTACCTCCAGCCACTCAATCATTTTAGTGTAGGCGTACCTCTTCCAATAATTTCCAAAACACTGATACGCCTCGGTCAAATGGAAGTTGTCGAGCCAACCACTAGGGAGGCCAGCTTCCCCACTTGTCCTTTCAAAGCAAAGTTCTCCTTGTTGGCCTTCTCCAGGGCCTCAGTTGCCAGTTTCTGATGGGCATCAGAAGTCTCAACTCACTTAGTAAGGGAGGCTACCTCGCTCTAAAATAGGTGGACCTCCTTCTTCAAAGATTCAATCTCGACTAAGGGAGAGGTGAGCTTCACTGACTCCTCAGATTGTTGTTTTTTCAAGGCCTCCGCTTCTGCCTTAGCCTTGCGAGCAACCTCCTCACCCTGAGAGGCTTTATTCACAAAGTTCTTATTTCTTCGTTGAAGATTTTTAAAGAGGGCCTTCACTTCTATGGCTATACTGAACGACCTCCCAACCTGAGCCACCATCGTGGCAACGACGTCGATGACATCATTTTTCTCCACGAAGGATTGTTATTTTTCCATCCATTACTCTTGGAACATCGACGTAGCAATCTGAACTTTGAGAGGAAGGAGTGCGAGAGCCTCGAACTCAAGCTTGTCGGTCCTTCCAGCCAAGGCTGATTTTTCTTGTGGACGCTCGGAGGCAGTGGAGTCACTCAAAGCCCTCGACTTCTACGTTGAATCTGGCTTTTGGGGCTCCACGATAGCTGGCCTTTTCTGCCCCCAGAAGCTGCAGCTATTGACGCTGACAGTTGCTTCTCCCCTGCAGGAACCTCGAAGCTAAGAGAATGAACATTGTTTGAACTGCCACCTCGGTGGTGGACACTCTAAATTTCTTCTTGGGCTCTTCCACCACCACCTTTTTACCCTTATTTGCCAAGGGAGGTCGTCTATCCTCTTGGCTAGTTGTCTCCTTCCTAACCCTTTCTATTTTATCCCTTGCATTTTACCCTCCAATGGATGAGGACTTCATTCCCTTACGACCAAAGGTGGTGGTCGCCAGTAGGATCGTGGCCATGTCAGGGGTAGGGGCCTCCTTTTTTCAAATTTTTCTGCAACGAAAAATACAAGGTCGGGCAAAAGAAAGTATGGAAAATCTAAGATAAAATTTAAAAGTAGAAGCGAAGTTACGTTTCCTGGCCATTAAACTGATTCTTCAAAAAATTGTCTAGAAAGGATTAGGCTATCAAAGTCACGAGACGAGGAGGGTCGGTGGTAGATGCCTCGACAAAGTATCACAATCACTCTCATTTAACTCAAAGCGCTCAACAAATCCTGCAAAACAACGACAACAAAAGTCAGTACTAGGCTCGACAAAACACGATAAACAAAATGCAGATGTGACACTCACTAGGTTCTGAGTAGGCGGTCGGGACTTTGACATGGAGAATAGTGTCACCCTTACATTCCTGCCACTTTTCCTAAACCCAAAATCATGTCTCATTCCATCCTTTAATGGAAGAAGGTAGGCCCAAAACAAAGGGAGAATGTGCCCTCCATGGGCACATGAAATACCACCCCCTAGAGTCTCCCTTACATGTCCTCACCCAGAGAAGTCTCTTTCCAGAGAAATAGGTTTTTACTAGTTAAGCCCAAGCGTTAGGTACGAGCTGGGTAGGGGCCAGTCCATACAACCTGATCACAGCTCGAAAAAATGGATGCAGATGAAGGCGAAGCCCAACCTTGAGAAAGAATTTACTGCTGGAGATGTAGCTCTGTCTCGGATAGCAGGCTCACTCATCAAGAGAATGGGATAGAAGCTCTATCCGTATAGGATACTATATTTATCCCTAAGGTTGGCTAGGTAGGTTGGATCTACTGAAAATGAGATTTTAACTGCCCCCAGGCTATACCGTCATCTCCCTTACCACTCCCAAAAATTAAGGCACCTCATCCAGCCTCAATGGCCCTTACGATGTCAGTAGTATTGGTTATTTGGACTCCCCATCTCACTAGCTATCTCGCTAAGGTCTACTTGTTCCTCAAAAGATGTAGAAAAATCCATTGATTCACAGACTAACTCAAAGTTTTTTACAAGTAAAAAAATATTACAATAATTACGAGTTTCTTAAGACGATGAAAAAGAAGGAACACTGAAGTTCGCAAGACTAACAAGAAGGAAGAAAAACTAGCCAAGGAAACACTTAGAAGAAAATCTTGAAAATTTGAAAAATCTGGAAAGCAAAGCTTCATGCAAAAGTAAAGACATTCCCTCAAAAATTCGTGCCTTTTATAGGCAGACCCGCTCAACCCCAGCCATTGGATTTTGATCCGGGTCATCCAACCGTCCATTTGAAAGTTTAAATTTGAGCCACTCAACACATCTAATGCTTTGTCTTCTAAGGCCCAAATTAGAACGTCTGCTACGCTCGCCTTCATGCATCTGAAATTTACAAAGAGTGTGGGAGACAGCCATCATTGCGCATCAAATGTGACGACGGTTGCGTGTATTGGAAGTTGCACTGTCTTAGTTGCCCTTTCTTGAAAACGTATCATGACATCAAATTATTGAGGAGCCGTAATTAAGGATGCCTCGTGTTTCTCAAATTCATTAACAATAAAAGTGCCTCGTAGCTATCAAACTCTGAGGTCCTATGAGTGTCTGGCTCTCTTTACTCCTACCAGTTTAGTTAGAGCTTCGGATATATAAAGGTACCTCGGAAGACATAACTTCGAAATTGCTTTGCTTTAGTAACCCTTCTCGAAGTAGTCCCGAAAGGTAAAAAAAAATTACCTAGTAAACCACTTCGGACATCACCTGCAAGGGGTCTACATGAATCAGGCATGTTTTTAACTATAATGGCGTGGTAAAAAGCTATTCCCTCCTACGATAAACTTGTTATTCCAATCTATTCAACATTTAAAGTTCATACATTACATAAATAATCATTCCTAGACTTGGGGGACTATTGTTACGCCTCGCCTTCGAGTCTCAAAATAAAGATACCACGTGGCAAGCTACGTGGGCAGAAAGTCAGCAATAAAGTCAAAGGAAAATTCGTAAGGTCAAAGAATGGGAAGTCAAACTGGACCGAAGTCCTTCCATCAAAATCCAAGGTACATGCTAAAGTTTTCATAATAATCAACTCTAACTGTTATACCCTAGTTCTAATCAATTTTGGATATAAATAGTTTTAATATATAATTGATGCATTTTATTTATGAAAAATCTATTATTTAATTGAATTAATATTCTATTGAATTAAATAATAGAGTTTGTTAATTCAAATTTTAGTAATTTGCTACAAGAAGTTGTGATTGTGAGATACAAATTACATATGACTGAATCTTAAATCATCTGTAGTCGTAAGTAACAACTAGATATGAATATCATTATTACAGATAGATCATCATGTGTGGTGTTTCTTGCTTGTGAAGTAAGTAGTTGATCTCAGTTAAAGTATAGAGACAATTAAAAATGAAAACGTAAATGCTTTGTTATAAGAACAAAATATTGGAAACTCATCGGAGTGATTCCACATAGATAACTATCTGAATGTCAATGGTTAATCTGTAACATTTGGTAATAAAATTGGTCATTCGACTTGAGATCATCATGGTACCTTATAGGAGGACAGTCATACTTTGGTAATGTTAGATATTAATCTACCAAGAGTTGCAAATACGTCATCATTCGAGTATATCAAGAATTATATGAAAGTTGTGAAAGATAAATAGACGATTTGTCACTCTTAAACGAAATCATTGGTCAAGATATATTATAAGTGGAAAATAATTTTTGACTTACATTGACTTAAGAGTGGAATGAAAGATGTAATCGATAATTGAGATTGACACACATCCATATCTCGTAATTGATCGAATCATTTCAATGAAGGGATTATAGTTTCATGATAAACAAACAAATTTGATTTTGTCATACCACGTGACATTTTCTGTCACATGTATTACCCTGACACATTATTAGAAGTCAATCTCGATGACGAATATGAATTGTGGATAAATTAAAAATGCGTATTTTAATATATCGATTTTGATTAAATCGAAATAATAATTCAAGTCATTAGAGATTATGATCGGGAACTTAATGTGTTACATACAAACTGAGAACTAGAATTATGAAATATACTAATTAATTAATTGACAAATGTTAGACAATTAATTAATTAGTTTGCTTATGAATGGATTAAGTTAATGAATTAGATTAATTTATGGACCAAATTTAATTAATTAGTTAATTAAATATTGAACTGGGTTGAGTTTAGTGATGGCAAAAAAACTCGTCCCGAATGGGGCCAAAAAAACCCGCCCCGACGGGTTGGTGGGGAGGGACGGGAAGGGAGTGCCCCGCCCCGAAGCGCCCCCAACCCGCCCCGTGAAGAATAAAAAAACTAAAAATTAAAAATTAAAAAAAAAATTAGTTAATGGGAAATTTTCGTAAAAAAAAATAAAAAAAATTAAACGAGACAGGAAATGGGGTAAGCCCGCACCCCGAACCCACCCCGCCTCGTCTAAGGTGGGACAGGGTACGGGGCGGGGTGGGGGGAGTGGCGTGGAGGGGCGGGGCGGGGCAGGACGAGGCGAGGGTGCCCGTCCCGAACCCGCCCCGTTGCCATCTCTAGTTGAGTTTAAGTGACAGGTCAAGCCCCGCTTGAACTTCTATTAAAAAATAGGTTTTAGAGATAAGAACAATGGAATTATTATCTTACTAACACTAGAAAAAATAAATCCTAAATTCTCTCATTTTTGTTCCCTTTGTGGATTTTCATTGAATGTTGGATAATTGGACAATTGTTGTTTATAGATCGTGATTGTTTGTGTTCAAGATAAGCAAAGAAAGTTGCAAAATTCAAGAAATATATAATTCCTATCATGGTTTCTTTCTAAACACAAAAAAGATCCTTGATGAAAATTAAAATTAGGGTTGGACAAAACCCTCGAACTGAACTGAACCAAATCGAGCGGTACTTCATAATTTAAATACCTGAATGGGTATCTAAATCGAGAATTGACGGATTTGGTTCAATTCTCGGTTCCAGATAAAAAATCAAAGAACCGAATTTAAATATGTTTTTTATTTTTTATATTGAATTAATTAAATTATTTTAATTCTTTCTAAACAAATTATCAAATTAATCAATTTAATGATTAATGCTCCAACTCCAAGCTTAGTCCATGCCTAGCTAGCCCAACATAACCAAATTTATCAATTGATGATTAAATCAAATAGTTTGTAGGTATTAGCAATACTTAAAAATATTTTATTTCAATAAATTTTAATTTATATTTCATTTTTTATGTACACTGTTTGAAACAAATGAATTATTGATATGGATCACCGATATTTTAGTATTAGTATCTACTTTTTGATATTTGTATACATTGGTCAATTAATTTTATTGGACAAATTGTTATTTATATATTTTTTTTAAATTGGACTATGTTAATTTGTAAAAATTACGAATGAACAAGTCATTAGTTGTATTTATGTAGTATTGTTGTAAATGTTAAAAAATTAATTATGGTACGAACAGAACCGAACCTAACCCGAACGGTTCTATAATTATATTTGGACCCGACGGTTCCATTTATTAAATACTCAAAAATTTTGGTTCGTTCGATTTTGAAGAGAACCTAACCGGACCATGTCCAACCCTAATTAAAATATTGTTTAAATTTCGATATGCATGTTAAGTAAATTCCCAACATCAACTCCATTGTTATGATGAAAACACTTTGCCCCAAGAATGTCTTTACATTCATAAGTAGATTTATCAAGTTTTCTTTTTATATAAGACCCATTTACAACCAAGTTTTATGATCGGAGGAAAGAGGCTAGTTACCAAATTCTATTCTTTAAAAGAGTATTAAACTACTCCGGCATAGCTTTACTCTAGAGGGATGGCTGATAAATTCAAACTTTGAATGGATTAGTGAATATTGTTTTTGCCACGATAGTTGTAGAATGAGTATTTTTGGTTGATCAAATAAAATATTAGGAGATAGGTCAAATTGGAAGTACAATGTAGTGAGTCATAAGGAGAATCGGAAACTTGTTAGAAAATGATTATTGTTTAAAACAAATAAATGTTGGAATGAAGAAACGGGGTTTAAAAAAAAAAAAAATATTATTCCATGCGA
>CAIGRS010047500.1:0-11653 GCA_903798395.1 Fraxinus floribunda | reverse complement strand
CTCTGTGGGAACGATATCCGGAATTTTCAATTTCACTTTATTACTTGTTAACGAACCGTACACTTGCGGTGATTTAAAACGAACAAATATTTTCGTGATCAAGTTACAATTTTGATTTCATCTTGCTGGATATATTCATATATAAGTTGTTTGTCATTAGTTATTTCTCATTGTTTAATATTATTAAAGATAAAATGAACAAGTAAGGTAAACAACCAATTTAACCATTTTTGTTTTTCGATTTTGAAAGAGCCTCCTCTACTGACGTGATAAAATGCGTGCTAACGTGCCTCTGTGTGGTGTAAATTGAAAATGAGTGAATGAAAAAGAATTCAAATGAATACAAAATTTGGATATACACAATTAACGAGCTATTTCCAATGACCCAACGCCGATTAATGGGCTGTCTCCAATAAATACAAAATTAAGCACCGTGTTTAGGTGGTACACTACATTAGTGGGCAATTTTTCACCACTTAAGCACAGTGCTTAGCATAAAACTAAGCACGGTGCTTAGGAGATCAAATTCGTATATATATCAAAATCACTAATTTTTTGGTGAAATCGAACAATTCGATTTGTTTCGGTTTTGGTTTTATCGGATCATTTTGTCCACCCATATAAATAGATAATTAATCAAAACTTCTAACACGATTTCATCACTAATTAAAAAAAATTAAAAAATAAAATACCAAATCAAATCAAGGCCACCATTTCTGCCACGTGGAAATCAACCTACGACCAAGATCATTTTGACCTACGTTCACCATCTTTCCCCTTTCTTTACCGATAATAGCAACATAGATGCCCAATTTATTGTTCCTATTGTATTGTCATCCCCAATCTTCTAAACAAAACATTTTAGTCCTTAACCTTCTCATTTTGCTTTTCCCCTATTTGGCCAAGTTTTTTAAACTCATTTTTCCCAAACTAATTTTCATCCACATATTTCACCAATTTTTCTCTTTTTCAAAATCTACTAAAATTTTGAGTTTTAATCAAACCATAATGGGCTTAATATATTCGTGTATATATGTGTTGTAAAAACGTGACTCATTAATGCAATTTGTGGCTTGTAATGAACAAAACGTTATGGACAATATGATTTAAATATAAAAATGTAAAAATAAGAAAATAAAAAAATACTTTAAGTAGGGACCATGTTCCCCATCCATGCCCAATTCTTGACGAGGCAATGAATTCTACTTGTTTTGATTATAACAAACAATTCTCTTATAGTACTAACATATCTTGTTTTCTTAAATTTTTTCATAAATCACTCAAAGATACAAATCGTCGTCAATTGAAGAACATGCAAACCGAAAGAGACTCGAAGAGCAAGAACCTCGAAGACTAGTAGTTAAAAATGTTTGTCTAAACCTTGTTTACATGTAAAGGTGTACTCATCAATTCTTAGCAAAGAACATAAAGCTCAAAGTCTCAAACCATATTTCATAACTCATTACTTGCATAAAAATATTTTAGAAATAAAAGCAATTTTGAGAACAATGAATATCTTGATATAAACTATAAGGCTCCAAAATCTATAACTTTTGGTCAACCGAAAGTAATACCGGTCTACAGGTATGCTCAACCGAAACATGTTTTGGTCGAGCGGTCTGATCTATCGAAGTGTTAGCCGAAACTCTAAAAGTTTGAATTTTACAACGGTTATATTACACTTCGGTCGACCGAACTTACTCAACCGAAAGTGACTGATTCTCAACTTTTTGCTCTATAAGTATTCATCTCTTTTACATTCAATACTCACCAACTTACAAGAGAATTTTAAGAGTTTATTTATTGAAAATCATTAAAGTTATTTGAGTCCAAATTCTATTTCATTTATTACACAAGAATTTCTTGATTGATTTAACTTATTTTCATTCATTCTATCAAGAATTCTTATTTGCAAAGAACTTGTCACAACATCATCTATTCTTCTTTTTGATAAAAACTTTATTTGCCAACATTTTGAATTAAGTGTAAATCTCTCTTCATACTTAACTTTTATTATTTGTTAAGATAGATTATTGGATTGAAAACTTTAATACAAAAACTCAAACCACTTAATATCAATCATTCATCAAAGTTTTCATCATAAAACACTTGAGCTTTATTACTTGTTATCTATTGAAAGTGTTTACATAACTCTCTAATACTTGATTTGATTATATTATTTGTTAAGAGAATTCTTTTAATTGTAAAATTATCATTTATACTTTGGTGGTTTTGAGAGCCTTGTGAAAACTCGATTGTTGTAAAGGATATGTGCTCCGTGTTGTAAGTCACCTAAGGATAAGTGCTCCTTGTTGTAAGTCACTTAAGGATAAACGCTCCTAGTTTGTAAGTCACTTAAAGATAAGTATTCTTTGTTTGTAAGTCACTTAAGAATTGATATTCCTTATTTGTAAGTTACCATTATAGTGCATTCGACATTGCTCGTGATGGAGAGCTTGGTAACATGGACGTAAAACACATTGTGTATCGAACCCCATTAAATAGGTTTGTTATATTTACATTATCGCANGTGCTATATTTATACTTGAATTGAGTTGTCAAACTTGCATGTTTAATTTTTGTATCATACTTTACACCTATATCTTGTGTATTGAATTGTTTTGAGACTAAGTGTCGAAAAAGTTTCAATAACCAATTCACCCCTCTCTTGGTTAGTTATTCTTAGGTTATCAGACAGATCATTGGATTGAGGGCTCGGTTCAACATATTAGACTGAGAAGGGAAGAGGGTTTGAGAGATTTGGTCACTATGTGAATGATTGGGTTGTCTATTCAATTGTTCTTGACTGTAGTGTTTACTAACCTCTCTTGAATGTTATAGTGAAATTTTTTGATTTGCCATTTGAGCTTCTCGGATTTGAATAATCTAATCAAACTTGATCATGAATGTCTTTTTATATGATTTCTGCAAGTGCATGCACGCTTAATCTGTTGATAATTGTGTTAAGGATTCAAATGTATAAAAGTGAAATATACGTGGCTTAGCACTCTATAAGTTTAATAATGCATGTCTCAATATTTGAAAACCTTGAACAAGTCGGTTCAACTAGAGAAATCAAGAACATATTTTAAAATCAATCAGTTAAAAAATTAAAATACATTCAAAATAAATCAATAACAGGTTGATTGATCTCAAAACTTTATTTCACCTATTCGATCATTTGACTATTTAAGTCTTTTAGTCAATGTTAAGAACAATTTTCAAACATTAGTCCTAGCGATCGACATGAGAAAATCAGCACATTTTTTTTTTTCTAGACAACAGATTTTGAGCATTGTTTTACCTACCATCGTTTCCAGAATTAGGATCTTCAAGTTTACCTAAGACAAGTAAAATTGATGTCTTTTGCTCCTAGTTTCTCCTAAAAGGAAGCCATGTTGATTTCGACTTTGAGCTTTTGTTTTGTAATATCTTTCACTATAATCATCTTTAACTCTCTCTTTATCTTTAAAATCAATAAAAAGATTGGTTGATCTTTGTACCCGTATTGTGAAAGACATAACATTTCCTCTTCAGATGATTCATTATCATTTGAAAGTTTTCTCAAGTTTTTTCTTCACTTTATGTTTCATTCATTGCTTTCTTTTTAGAACTTTTCTTATGAATGTAGGCACGTTATAAAACAATGTTCGTCTGCCCATGGGCATGGGGTTTAACAGCTTTAAGATGGGTGCATGGTGGGGTCGAGGGAGGGGATTTGGGTGCAACGGAAGTAGAAAATGAGAAATCCAAATGTTATATTTAAAAGGTTAAGACAAAAATGCAACAAGAGCAATAAATAGAGGACTTCTCTGATATTTTTGCTTTGTTTTAACGAAATCTATTTTGTTTTTCGTTTGAGTTCAAATAAATGTTTCTGGACATAAGTACCTTCGTCGTTTACTTTTATCACCTTCTCAACAGATCCTCTCCTCAGTTTTTCTTCTAAATTCCAGTCAAGAATTCAAAGTAAACCCCCTTACCTATAAATATATATTTTACAAGAAATTGTTTTCAAAACTTTGAACTATAGGGTTTCTCATTTCTGTATAGAAGAAATTGTATGTTCTGAGACTGGGAGGAGAAGAATCGAGGAGGGAAAATATAATAAGATATTTCTTAAAGAAAAACTCGTATGGGAATTTGCACTTCCAAACCTAAATCCTTACAGGAGCGTAATTTTCACGAATCAGGTGTTTTTCCGACCCAGAATAAGGATAACCATGTACCGTCGGAGGATAATAACATCAATGGTAATGGCGAAGAAGATTCCAGCAATTTCGAGGAGAAAAAGGAGGATTTGGGAGTAGGTAAGAAATCGCCGTTTTTTCCATTTTACAGCCCGAGCCCAGCTTATTTTTTCTCGAAGAAGTCTCCGGCGAGATCTCCGGCGCCGGGGAGCGGGACACCGAGGAGAATTTTTAAAGGGAAATTTCCACCGCCCTCTCCGGCAAAGCACATTCGAGCACTGCTAGCAAAGCGGCACGGATCAGTGAAGCCGAACGAGGCAACAATACCGGAGGGGAAGGAGGTGGAAGCGGGGGTGGGTCTGGATAAGAATTTCGGGTTTTCGAAGAATTTCTATAACAAGTATGAGCTGGGAGAGGAAGTGGGGAGAGGCCATTTTGGGTATACTTGTAGGGCCAATTTCAAGAAGGGGGAGCTTAAAGGACAGGAGGTTGCTGTTAAGGTCATTTCAAAAGCAAAGGTTTGGATTTTTCTCCCTTTCTTCCAAATTTTGCTGACATCTTAGCGTTACTAAATTTATAGTAATTATTCTGTAATTGATCTATGCCATTTTTCGCTTCTTTTGGAGCAACTTATTGGGGTTTTGGAGATCTGATCTGCAGAAAAATAGATCAAATTTTAGTGATCTTGGGTCCAAAAATCAACCTTTTGCTTTCTTGGAATCATTTTTTTTTTTTAAAATCAAATTTGAACTTATTTTTCAACTGCAAGAATGTTTGTTGATGTGATTCATAAAGTTTGAAAAGTTCTAATTTTTTTTTTTTTTTTCCTCGTGAAGTCTTGTGGTGGATTTGAAACACCGTAAGCGAATCCATGTGAGTTTTATCGGTTAATACTGCAGCAGTTTAAAATACGATCTTGGAGAGATGGCGGTTCTTCTAGAAGGGAATCAGCCTCCAATTTCTACTAATGGTTGAGGACTAGATCTAGCATTAGTTTCTATGGTTGAATATGTCATTGGTGCTTGGATCAAAGACTTGGTGGAGAATATCTGTTATGTTATTGTTCCAGTAGCTGCTTGTTGGTCTTGCAGGCTGTTGATGAATAATTCTAAACCGATGGCTTGCAGATATAAGTAAAGACGGAAACTTCTCGTGAGTCAGATTATTGAAAAAAACAGGTTATCTGTGTCAAGGTTTTGTATCTTTCACTTCTTATGGTGATACATACAAAATGTTCTTGCAATAATGGTGTCTGAATGCCCTAATTCGGAGGAACATTTAGTGGACCACAAATGTGGTTGGGAGCTCAGGTAGATAAATCAGCAATTGAGTTATTAACGGAAACTAATGGGGGGAGAAACTAGCATATTTGCTCTGTGGAGTAAAGCTGTATTTTCCTTGCTGCAGAACAGGTTCCCATACAAGTGTCGGCCTTACTCAAGAAAAGTTTATGTTGATGGATTAAAGGAAACAGTTGGTGTTGTGCCTCTAATTGAGGAACATATAGTTCATAGTTCATACAGGCGTCAGATGTATTTTTCCAAATGGGATAGGATATATAGATGTATGAATATTGAATAGTGTGCAAAGCTGCCTATTGTAACTGTGTATTCATTAATTCATTTAATTCTCATCTCAAATTGTGTTGTAATTTATCTTACTATATTCCAACTGGTTTTTATTGGAAAAATATTACAATTGATGGTAGTAATGTGATTCTCAACTATTTAAGAATATTGAGTTAGTAATTGGCTCAAGTTTTAAGTAGTTAGTGCTACATGAAAGATAATCTGTCTTCTTGCTGTTAGTCAAATTATGAGGTCTCTTTTCAGGTTTTTGGCTCTTATCTGTAGTATCTTTCTCTAATTGTGATTATATCTCATTTACAGATGACCACGGCTATAGCTATTGAAGATGTAAGAAAGGAGGTGAAAATATTGCGAGCCTTGACGGGACATAGCAATCTAATACAATTTTATGATGCATATGAGGACCACGATAACGTCTATATTGTGATGGAGTAAGCTTTGATTTCTTAATTTTAATTCTGGCTTATATTCTTCAATTACTAGTAATTTGTAGAATGCTACAGCCATATTGGTAGGATGTATAAGCTTCACCAAGTTATAAGCTTTTTCTTTAGTTATTCTAATAGACTTTCTTTCTCAGGTTATGTGAAGGAGGAGAGCTTTTGGATAGAATACTTTCAAGGCATGTCTTTGATTTTGGTGACACATGTTTTTAATTTCTGAACCTATTGAATTCAGATACTGTTAGTGAAAACATAAATTGCATGTTCCAGCAGTCAATAAAAAATGAATTGTTGTTTCTTTGCTGCAGGGGTGGAAAATACACAGAAGATGATGCGAAAACCGTGATTATACAGATTCTGAACGTTGTTGCGTTCTGCCACCTTCAGGGGGTGGTGCACCGGGATCTTAAACCAGAGGTAGGATTTATTAGGAAGTACTTTTAGGTTCTAAAGGCTTATTAATTTTGTACTTGACTTAAAATGTAAACAGTTTATCTTGTTTATAATATTGAGCCATCCGAAGCATGAACTATTTCACTTACGGATTCACTGGAAAAGAAGACACTATGTGCATTATTAGTAATTAGAATAATTGAAGTCTTCTTATTAGCAATAAGGGTGCAGATGGTAGAGGGGGGAGAGAACATAATTTGCTGTAGGTTTTTGCTATTTGCTGAGGGAGGCAGGGGGGGAGTTTGCTGTAGGTTTTTGCTATTTGCTGATCCATTTCCAATGGAAACCAGTATTACGTTTTCATTCTCTTATGTTGAATTTGCAACTGTTGTTCGTTTTATACCATATTCTTGCCTAACCGTAGCTTGTTGCTGGATCAGAATTTCTTGTTTACATGCAAGGATGAAAACTCACAATTGAAGGCGATAGACTTTGGGTTATCAGATTTTGTGAAACCAGGTTCATCCTCCTTTATTTTTATAGTCCATGTTTGGACTACACTATTGGACAAAGACTGGATGGTATAATGATCAAAATTTTAGGTTCTTTTCTTAGTACTGTCCAGTCTGACCCAATCTGTGCTAGCAAACATACTAATAGTGTCAATATTTTCTCTTTCGTCAAGGTAGCCATTGTAATAGCTAAACAATATCATCCTTAACTATTTGCAGATGAAAGACTTAATGACATTGTTGGCAGTGCATATTATGTAGCACCCGAAGTACTACACAGAGCATACAGTACAGAGGCTGATGTTTGGAGTGTCGGTGTTATAGCATATATATTATTATGCGGAAGCCGCCCATTTTGGGCTCGAACTGAGTCCGGGATCTTCCGTGCCGTAGTAAAAGCGGAACCATCTTATGAAGAGCAACCTTGGCCTACTCTAACGTCGGAGGCAAAAGACTTTGTTAAACGCCTACTAAATAAGGATCCTCGGAAAAGAATGACTGCAGCTCAAGCAATGTGTGAGTATCTTCTTGTGCATAAATCATGTGTATACATATTTTATTAATATATTTGAAAGGTTACTTGAAGTAGTCTTCTGCTACAGGTCATCCTTGGATAAAAAATAGTAATGATATCAAAGTGCCTTTGGATATACTCGTATTCAAACTCATGAAAGCTTATATGCGTTCATCTCCACTACGGAAAGCTGCATTAAGGGTGAGTATTTATTGTTATAGCAAAATGCCACTGTTACATTTTTCTCAACGATATTCCATGACGAAGACAAGTGGCTGCAAGTTGTGAAACCGTGCTGTACAAGTTGATATCATTGTTTTGTAAATCAAATTGACTTTGACGCTTGAATAATCCACATTATTTCTGCATCTAGTTGAATACATGATTTCCCTTTTCTAAAGGCCCATATCAGCAATTATGATTTTACACATGGACTTTAACATCTTTTTCATCTAAGGCAAAAAGAGTTCTTACTTCTCATGGACTAGATCCAGAACTGTGTGGGCTTCAAACTTAAACTTCTGGTTGATGAAGTTGTTGACAAAATATGATTTCTCTTGGGGAATTACTTGTATGTTTATCTTGGAATTCTAGAACTTGTCCAATACCTGATAATGGTGAAAAGAAACCATGTATGATTTGGTCTGTGAACCCCAAAGATAGAACATATACTTCCTTTTTTATACACGAAGATACTGGAAAGAATTCTAGTTACTGCTTACTTTTTAGTTATGGTAGATTTTGTTCTTTGATTGCAATTCATACTATTTCATCCCCTTTTTTTCTTTGTATTAGAGATAATTTTTTAACTTTTGTGAACTTATAATTCTTTTACTGCACTTATGGTTGATGTATTAATTTCTCTGCTTGGACTTTACAGACATTGTCCAAAACCTTGACTGTAGACGAGCTATTCTATTTAAAGGAACAATTTGCACTACTGGAACCAAACAAAAGTGGCACCATAAGCTTGGATAATATCAAAGCGGTTTGTGTTCTAGATTCTTATAATCCTTTTACTAATCATAATTTCAAACATGGTCTCAATTTGTGTTACTTTCTCAGGCCTTGACAAAGAATGCAACTGATGCCATGAAAGAGTCTCTCGTATATGACTTTCTTGCTTCGGTATGTTTTGGACTATTGTGATCATGTTTGGTTCAAGAAGTGTACTTTTAAGTCAATAAGCAAGTTTCAAAAATAAATAACTTTTAATAGATAAGTTGCTTAATTTAACACCAAGGGAAGAGTTATTTTGAAAATAATGTTTGGAAACCAAAAATAAGTTACTTACTAATGGCGCGTTTGATTGTTAATAATTTCCATGGAAAATATGTTTTTTCCACCTAATTTCTTACTTTTGTGCTGTTTGATTAGCAATTTTTTTCAAGGAAAATATTTTTACTTTTAGTCACGTGACCATATTTTCCTTGAAAATAAAGAAAATATATTTTTTTAGGGAGAAGTGGTTTTTATTTTCCAAGTAATTTTCTCTCTCTCTCTCTCTCTCATTTCTATCCTCTCTTTCTCATCTATTCACTAATAAAAAATGGACAAGCATAATATTTTATAGGTTGAAAATTAAATTAATCAAACAAATTTAATTAATAATTTTCATGAATTTTTCTTTCCATGCAAATTTCATACTCGCAATCAAACGCGCTTTAATTGTTTTTTAAACTTAACAAACACGCTTTGTCAAATAATTTTTTTTTCCCTTGGATCTTCTAGTACTAAATTTAGGGCTGTAAATGGATCGAATTTGTCCATATTGGATTCGATTCGATGAGATTAATTATCCGGATATTTAATTGTTAAATTCATATTCGATTTGCTATATTTTTAACTATCCGATCTAAAATTGGAGAAATTAGGAAGATAAAATTTTTATATTAGTCAACTTCTAAACCCTAGAATTAAAAGGCCCAGATAGCCTTTAACCGAATTTTTCCCACCTAGATTGCAAATCCTATAATATTTTAGTGAGTGAATATGTGGGAAGTGGGAAGTTGGGAACAATGAAAGCAAGTACAAATGTTGGCCCTTTGGTTGTTTAATTTATAAAATAAATTAATTATTTTTAATCTTATTTTGATTAATAAAAAAAAATCTCCAAATATTTCAATTATTTCAATTGACAATATTATACTATGATTTAATATTATTTATTATTTGAAAATTATGTGTACAGTATAATACAAGTTTCAAAATGTCGTGTAATAAATTATGTGATAATATATAAAATATATTGTATTATAATAACAAATTGGATTGGATTGATCTATATTGGTATTTGCTTTATTTGGTTAACAGATTATCGAATTTTGATCTAGATCGGGTTACCGGACTGAGATCCTAAATTTATCGCCCATTAATTTCATCGGATTCGGATCAAAATCCAATCAATTGACAGTCCTAGTGCTAATTGATCTTCGCCCATGTCTTAGCAGCTTAATACACTTCAGTACAGAAGGATGGATTTTGAAGAATTCTGTGCTTCTGCGTTAAGTGTCCATCAGCTGGAAACTCTTGAGCAGTGGGAGCAACATGCTCGTTGTGCCTATGAACTCTTCGAGAAGGACGGCAACCGGACTATCATGATCGAGGAATTGGCTTCGGTATTTAGTTTTTTACGAGCTCTATTTAGTTATTCTCCCACCCCGACCCCTCTTATTTTGTGATCGAATGATTAGAATTATCGGAGTACTGTCCCAGGAGCTTGGTTTGAGCCCATCTGTTCCGGTGCATGCTGTTCTTCACGATTGGATTAGACACACGGATGGAAAGCTTAGTTTTCTTGGATTTGTCAAGTTGTTGCACGGTGTTTCCAGCCGATCTCTCGTTAAAATGTAATGACAACTTCAAGTACTTCTCTAAACCTGACTTGACTTGTGCTTATCAAGCTACCGGGAAATAGAAAAAAGGCGGATGATATGCTATCAGAATTCTGTTCTTGGAGATTTGCACTTTCTGCAAAATACATTCATTGGTGCAGTGCGATTATCGCTCATATCAGGTTCAAGCAACAGGAAGTTGGCTACCTCGTTGGTGTTGGACGATCCGACTGGGACTATAGCATTGGATCACCTACGTTTCAGCTGTGAAGATCTAATTGGTTGTGTGTAATTGCAAGTGAAAACATTTCTCGGCTGGTAATGGGACATTCTTACCTTAAATCTTCTGACATATTGGACAACCTTGTCATCTTCAACTGCCTTGTATCTTCTTCTGTTCTGTACACTAGAAAATCCATTGATTTTTTGAGCTCACAAGTATACCTTCTCTTATCAATCATGCTACTGGTACAATCTCATTCATACAATCATGGATGACAACACATCCATCCATTTTTAAAATTGTCAAAAACTGTTTTTTAAATCATTGGTTCGGATTTTGTGGCCACCAACATTGTTAATAATGTTTGTCAACTAACATTGTACAAATAACTGTTGTTGGCTTCCTCACCAGATCTGATTGAAAGGATCAGAATAATATGATTATGGTCTGGCGTGCCTCTGGATGAGACTTACTCCAGATTAGGCTTCTTCAAAATACCAGAAGTTGGCTCCATAACCCTCAAAAAGTGAAAGTTGGCTCGTGCTCAAGGGTCGATCGGCCCACGAGCTCGTGAGCTCACGAGCCGAGCCGAGATCACTAGCTTCTCACATTTTTTATGGCCCACAAGCTGCTCGCATCCAAAAATTAGCCGAGCTTGCTCGGCTCGTATTCGGGCTCTGCTCGTTAA
This sequence comes from Fraxinus floribunda, assembly GCA_903798395.1. Lineage (NCBI taxonomy): Eukaryota > Viridiplantae > Streptophyta > Magnoliopsida > Lamiales > Oleaceae > Fraxinus > Fraxinus floribunda. The sequence goes on along the minus strand of CAIGRS010047500.1, from coordinate 267 downwards.
AAGGCTCGTTTTTAACGAGCCGAGCCGACGAATTCGGCTCGATTGCCATCCTTAAGAGTATCTCCAAGAGACTTTTTAAACATGATATGCTTTTTATTTTAAAGAGTCAACATTTAAAATCAAGCTCCGAGAGGCTCTTTAAATTAACATTTTAATTTAGAGAGTGAGTTTGACTCTTTAAATTTGGAGAGTCAAATCCACTCTCTATAATTAAATGCATTCAAAGTGTTTCAATTTTTAATGTAGAAAAACAATAAAATAATCTAA
>CAIGRS010047497.1:0-10336 GCA_903798395.1 Fraxinus floribunda | reverse complement strand
GCATATACTCAAACACCAATTGTTGTCACGCGTGATTCATAGTCCACATTGTCAAACAAATGCATTCGTTACATCATTATAGTATTGGATACTAGATAGATAAGAGAATCTTTAAAAATATGGTAATAGAAAATATAAACCGTCTGCCACAAGTTTCATTGAATCATCAAATGCTTCTACTTCATCTAAATATTAGTGCATCACTATATGTTCATTCTTAATTTGCAACCAATTCTTTCCGCATATACAAGCCTCAACCATCCTTGCATCTAATAAACTCCTAACAGAATCAAGTATCCGACCTCCAGTTGAAAATGTAGACTCAGAAATAACTGTAGAAATTTGAATTTTGAAGAGGAAAATGATTTTTGATAGGTTAGATTAGTCTTGAGATTATTAGATATNCTTCATCTAAATATTAGTGCATCACTATATGTTCATTCTTAATTTGCAACCAATTCTTTCCGCATATACAAGCCTCAACCATCCTTGCATCTAATAAACTCCTAACAGAATCAAGTATCCGACCTCCAGTTGAAAATGTAGACTCAGAAATAACTGTAGAAATTTGAATTTTGAAGAGGAAAATGATTTTTGATAGATTAGATTAGTCTTGAGATTATTAGATATAAAATATGATTATTTGGTAATAATAATATATATGTAATAGAAAATTATAAATTGACAAAAATACACACAAATGACAAAATTATTGAATTTTACATATTTGGATGAATTTTCAAAAATTCTCATTATTTTTATTTTTTATTTTTATATATTTTTTCGCCGGTCTTGTTTAGTTTTAAATCGTAATTAAAATTCTAAAACCTAAACTAAACCGTTTTTGAACGATCTGGTTTGCTTCAAAACCATGTCGTTGACGGGTCCACGTAGCGCCAAACCGACGGTTTCTAAAATGCGGTTTCGATTCGATTTTCCGGTTTGATGGTTTTTACTTATAGCCCTAAATAAAATATATCAAAAAATAGAACATATGGACTTTTTTCACAGTAATGGTGAAAAATATGAACATTTTGTGCTATTTACCCATGTTTAAAATATAAAGAAAATGAAAGTGAAATAAGAAATTCTAACCTACAATTTATACTTTAAAATTTATTTTTGATGCATAGAAAATCATACCAGCCAATGATTCGACTTTTAACCAGTGGCCTAAATTTCTTTTGTAGAACAAATTGTTTCATTTTTTTAATTGCCGATGATATTCAATTCGATTATTAGAATATCTCGAATCAAATTATCCGATCGGCATGACTCGTTCTGATCACGCTTATGCGGTCTAGAACTATGTTGATAGAGAAAATGCTAAGGGTACATTATGTTGTCCATAAGGGTGTTCATCAGTGTTCTAAAAAGCGTAAAACGTGGTTAGGCGTGGACTCCAAGTTTCAAGCTTTAGGAGCTTGGCGAAGTTTAAGCGTAAAAATACGTTTTTTTATTTTAAATTTTAAATTATTGTAAAAAAATTCAATAATTCAAATAATACATACCAAACATCTAAAATTATAAAATACTGCATTTACTTAATAATTCTTTCATAAAGATAAGTTTCAAAATCATAATTACATAACGTAGNAATCATTGTAAAAAAATTCAACAATTCAAATAATACATACCAAACATCTAAAATTATAAAATATTACATTTACTTAATAATTCATTCATAAAGATAAGTTTCAAAATCATAATTACATAACGTAGATAACTTGTAGTTCAAATCTTATCAAATCTAACTCTTTATCGGACTCTAATTTAATGTATTCTTCTTCATCTATAAACAAAAAAAAAGATACATTTAATGGAGCATAACATATTTAAATAATTATTCATTGGCCAAAAGAAATGAGTCGTGTACAACGCACCTAGGTGTGAAAAATTGGGCCTCCAAGGGGAAAGCACGCCTAGCCGCCTAGGCGCGCTTTGCCACGCCTAGATGCGCTTTAAGCGGTCAACGTTGTCCGTTGACCGCTTAATTACCGCTTAGCCTCCAAGCGAGGCGTTTTCATCAAGCTTCGAGCCTAGGCGTCGCCTAGGCCCCGCCTCGGCGAGCTTTTCAGAACAGAGCGTTTAATACGGTTGCTGTATCCTTTTCATCCCGCTTCGCGTCTAGGCGACGCTTTTAGAACAAAGGTGTCCATAATGGACACCCTTATGGATATCATAATGTACTTGTAGCATCACCCATTTTGACAGGGACTAGACACATTTTGACTCATCTAAAAGGGAGTCTTAACCTTTTTTGACAATCATCATTTGAGAAAAATATAGTTTTGAATAATAATTTTTAAGAGAATGTGTGGTTAAAAATTAGAGAATTTTTTTGAGTTTACGTCTAGAATATTTCATTGTATGAATATATTATTAAAAATGAGTACGTAGAAAAAAGAGTTTGAAAATAATATTTATCAAGGGAGGGCTAAAATTTGGGTAAGCCCTTTGAAGTTTGATGTTTGCCTCCTAAAATAACCAATGGCGGGAAAAAAAATAAAGAAACTCGTACTTTTTATCCCTAACCTTACCAACGTTGGGCTAAAATACAAATAGAAACATGCTACGTTTACAATAATTAGTGAACTTTAAATTTTACAGTTCACTCACATTAGTGTGAGACTCACTAATTAATTAATTTCATAGCCCACTCATATTAGTGTATGATCCACTCACATTAGTGTGGACTTTAAAATTTATCGTTGATTAATGACTGTACAAGTGGGATTTTTCATACAAATACAATTGATTTCCCTGAGTTGTTCATGGTCTAATAATTTAAAAACTATATCACTAACTAATGTGTCGTTGTCGGTCGGGTCCATGTCTCATTCTCTGTTTATAGCAAACTAGTGGGCTTTTTCTTTTCTTTTGCCATCTTTGACAGACAGACTATTTAATGTACAGCTGGTGTCATATGGGCTGCTGCCAATTATCATTTTTTTTTCTTTGTGATAATTAATTTAGAGAGTTTTATAATGATTTCTATTTTGCATATTTCTTCTATATTTCCACAATATCGATCTTAAAATAAGCACTTGAAAAAATTTAAAGCTAAAAATGAAATGCAAACCAAACGCCTCCCTAACCATTATTGGGAATTCATTTTCTTCTTAATTTTATTTAACCATACATTTCGTAAAATATACAAATATTACCTGCTTTTAAAGAAGAAAAACTATAGCAACAAAAAGTAAACTCAAACAGAGTCAACTCATCAATTGCATAGAGATTGGCCTAAATATATGAATAATTCCATTTCACCAAAATCTCACATGGAGGTGGGTTCCATTGTGAATAAAATATTGCAAAAAATGCGCGCACATCTGTATTGTTTCTTATTTGTTGGTTTTCTGTATGTACAATATTCTGTACACAGAGCAAAACTATAAATATATAAATGTTGTCTTACAACTAGAATGAAATTGAAAAAAATAAAAATCTATGACAATGGCAATGACAGACTTTCATAACATCTAGTTCCTTTCTGGCTTGCATGCATGTACACTCAATTATGAAGAAAATCGTGGGTTCAAGATTTGTTTAAAAATAAAAATAAATTAATAATCTAATCTAATTAATGATTTACATCTCTCAAGATAATATTTAAAGGAGAAATTGCTTAAGTTTTAGGCAAGTGAACAGGTTCTCATTTAATTTTTCTGACAAATGACCTTAAATCAGTGTACGAATATAAAAATTAGCATTGATTTTCAACTTTGAATTATTGTCGCAAGAGTTCAATTTTCTTTTAAATTGCGGCGCGGTTATGAAAGGATACTTCACTTCAAATTTATGAAAATTGATTCAAATTGGGGTTCAAAATCCAACTTTAATAAAATTGGACACATGAAGGTTATGTGAAATTTGATAGAGATCTAGATAATTACCGTAGAATGATTATGCAATTATAATAGTCTCGATGACAATAGTCACTCTTATGAAGACTAACTTTCTATCCGTGCAATGTGTTGAGAATTAAACCATATTTATAAGAGTTATATTATTCCCCTTATAAATAAGCAGCGTATATTTAAGTGCTTGTGCGAAAATGATTATTTGAAATATAATTTTTTTTGTAGTAAATGTATGATTTAGTACTAGGAACTAATTATAGAAAGTTAATTTATTTCGAAATTGTAAAGGTCTATTTGACAGGCAAAGGTGGAAATGAATTCCAATTTTATGTTAGCTGGAAAATATAACCTATCAAACTCATATAAATTCGTTTTTCATGAAAACAAAAAAAATTCAATTTAAAATGATTGTGTCTTGAAATTCGATTTCCATTTCCATATTGCAAATTTGCAATCAAACGGTTAAAGCTTGAATCAATGTTCATCTTAAAAGAGTTGAAACATAACATGTTAACCCTTGAACCGCATGTGCATTTTTTAGTGCAGTGGTACCATAAACAGCAAATCAAATAACCAAGGACAAAAATTTGAGTGCTTCGATCCAAGTGTTACCCCACTGCTAATAAACATCCATAACTTTTCAAGTTTGGAATTATTTTTGAATATGAAATTTTAGTGAAAAGTTTTTAGTTCAAACCAAAAAGGTAATATGTATCATACAAAGAAACAAATTAAACAGGAATATTACTGTCTGCTGAAATGCATAAAACAAATAAGAAAAAGAGCTGTCAGCAATAGCTTGCAGCACGTGACCGTGACAAACGGAAGAAGACATTGAGGGTACACTAGGTGTGGAAGAGGAACACCATTTTCTTTCCCTCTACTTCTACCTGTTCACTCTGCAACCTCTGTTCTGAGGAGCAAAGAAGTATAGAAAGAAAGAGGAGGTTTTTTCAAGAAGAAGAAGAGAATGAGAGAATACGCTTCTCTCATCAATGCTTTTATACTTCTAACTCTTTTGTTACACAATGTAAATGGCGAAGACCCTTATAGATTTTACACTTGGAAAATCACTTATGGTGACATTTATCCTCTGGGTGTCAAACAAAAGGTAGGTACTACTTATAATTTTCTTCTTTCAATGCCCTTTGCAATATACTGTTGTTCTGTTGCTGAAGGTAAGAAATGGCGGTGCTGGTGCAGGGAATTTTGATAAATGGGCAGTTTCCGGGGCCACAGATTGACTGCGTCACCAACGATAACTTGATTATCAGTGTTTTCAACTACTTGAATGAACCCTTTCTCCTTTCTTGGTAACCATTTTCACTAGCCTTTTTTTCCCCGTTTTGCGTTCCTATATAGTTAAACAAACCTTTCTTTGCCATATGAACTGTAGAATATTGCACATCTATGGGTTCCTTAATTTCTTTGTAAGTATTTAGATTTTGAGATTTAACCCAGATTTCAGAATATCAATGTCATTTGACAGATTAAAAAGGTTCTTGGTATGAATTTTTTCTCAAGGACATCACCAAGAAGATTAGAAAGAGATGTAATTTTATGCCATTTTGAGCCTGAAGGCAACGGATTTCTTCTAAAAAGCGAGTTTGGCCAAGCCTACAGAGAAGTAAATGACTTTTTCATTAATACTTTTGAAGAAGTCGTTAAAACTATACTTTCCCAAAAAAATAAAATAAAAATAAAAATAAGTTTCACTCTTTTTTAGTCTTTGCCAAAATGCTTTCTGTGGGCTCTAATGTTAGGGCACAAACATTAGGTGCTAGGAATTTCACTGTGCAGTATGTACATGCTGGATCTCTGACATCCACCATATATTGGGTTTTTATATTTCTCATTAAGCTTGTAATTACATTAATACATGTGAGACACATGAAGTGGCAAGCTTATATAGGGCCATATGGTTAATGTATTATTTATTAATGCTTTTATTATTTAGGAAATAAATAAATGAAAAAAACTTTTTTCTTTTAATGAGGTGAAATTCATAGCCATTGAGTTCAATGTGCAATATATCAATGGCAGTCCAGTATTTATGATGCCCATGGCACTTAAGAATTCATAGTTCTCTAAGCTTTGAAAGACGACACAGTCGAATCTTTCTGGAAACAATAATCTAATTTGTTATCCAACAAATACATTTATAACTTGTTTTCGCCGGTCAAAAGTGCCCGAAAGTTGTGCTCGTACGCCATGAGGCATGACTTATTACTCCATGGATTTGAGCTCGATTCTTATTGTATCGTACAACAGACAAATCTATTAATTGTGTGAGGATGAGATTACAAACTTAAGTATCTTGTTGGGTTACTAATCTTGGACTATATTATAAGAAGCAGTGTACTGTTTGAATGAAGTTTAGTCATATGTTAAAGTACTAGTTTGGACATGAAAGTAGAACACTGATGTATATACGCGTAGTTTGGTCATATGTAAACAATTAGATGCAAATCTGTGGAGTAAAGAGCATGGAAGGATGTTATAGTCAGTGTTTTAATCACGTTCAGGCATCTGGCTATATGCAGTTGATGTTTATATCACCACTGTTTTTCAGGAATGGCTTACAGCAGAGGAGGAACTCTTGGCAGGACGGAGTTTATGGTACCACCTGTCCAATTCCGCCAAGGAAAAACTTCACTTACGTCCTGCAAGCGAAGGACCAGATAGGCACATATTTCTATTTTCCATCGCTTGCACTCCATAAGGCCGCCGGAGGGTATGGTAGCATCAAAATTTCGAGCCGTCCTCAAATTCCAGTGCCTTTCCCTCCTCCTGCTGGGGATTATGCCATCCTCGCTGGGGATTGGTTCAAGAGAAGTCAAAGGGTAAGCATATCGTGGAACATTAAGTACTTCTTGGGTATATCATATTGAGTAGCTTATTTTTCTTATTTAGTGCATGTTTGATAAAACTTTGCTAAAATTTTATCAACTATTCAACTGGTCAAATTTCATGGGACTCAAAACTTTTATCAATTTTTATCAAAATCTGTCTAAACTTTTATCAAATCTTTGTCAAACAACCCATTGATACTGTCCCTGTGCTCTCCAGTCCTCCTTATCAAATGTGCCATAAAGATTACATAGCAATTTGATCTCATTAATGTGCAATCTAATTTTCTATGTGCTGCTCTTGTTCTTGCAGCAACTGAAGTATTTCTTGGATACCGGTCACAATCTTCCCTTCCCCGATGGCCTTCTAATCAATGGTCGTGGGTGGAATGGATACACATTTACAGTCGATCAAGGTGAGTACGTGACCCTACTTCTTAAACAAACAATCTAATTAAACTTATTGCTATTATTTTTACTATGTACTTGTGTTTTCAGCCTGCTTTCTTTTCCTCATCCACTTGATTTTTTTTTCTGCAGGCAAAACCTACAGGATCAGGATATCGAATGTTGGACTTACAACTTCCATTAACTTCAGAATCCAAGGGCACACAATGAAACTAGTTGAGGTAGAAGGATCTCACACGCTCCAGAACACGTACTTTTCCCTCGACATCCATTTAGGGCAGTCTTATTCTGTCTTGGTCACAGCCAACCAGCCTGCAAAGGACTATTATATTGTAGTTTCCTCTCGCTTCACCTCTAGAGTGCTTACCACCACTGCTGTTCTCCATTACAGTAACTCATTTACCAAAGTTTCTGGTCCTCCCCCTGGTGGACCCACGACTGATATTGTTTCGTCTTTGAACCAAGCGAGATCAATACGGTAATTGAAATTGCCTGTAAATTCTTCTAATGGATGCTAATAAAGCAAGGATCATTTCTAATTTTATTTAATTTGTTGATTCTGAAATCAGTTGGAATCTGACAGCGAGTGGACCTAGACCTAATCCTCAAGGCTCGTACCACTATGGAATGATCAAGCCCTCTAGGACCATTGTTCTTGCTAACTCTGCTCCATATATAAATGGCAAACTGAGATATGCTGTCAACGGTGTATCATATGTTTCACCAGACACTCCCTTAAAGTTGGCCGACTATTTTAAGATTGGAGGAGTCTTCAGCGTTGGAAGCATCCCCTATGGACCTTCCGGGGGAAATGGAGGATATCTTGCAACCTCTGTTATGCATGCTGATTATCGATCTTTTGCTGAGATTGTGTTCCAAAATTGGGAGGATACCGTACAGTCGTGGCATATTGATGGATATTCTTTCTTCGTTGTTGGGTGAGTAACTTCACCGTTTTGGAGAAGTTGAGGTAATCATTCTTTCATGATGTTTAGTTTTTGCTAATGCTGTGAATGAACAGAATGGATGGGGGACAGTGGACTCCTGCAAGTAGGTCAAGATACAATTTGAGAGACACAGTTGCCCGTTGTACCACTCAGGTTTGTGGAAATGGCTTTACATGTTAATACCAGACTTGCCAAAAGGCAATACAAACCTAGATTGTTATGTTTTTCTTTTACTAAGAATGTTTATTCTAATTAAAGGTGTACCCGAAATCTTGGACTGCAATATACATAGCTCTGGACAACGTGGGAATGTGGAACATAAGATCTGAGAACTGGGCAAGGCAGTACTTGGGTCAGCAATTCTACTTGAGGGTTTATACCCCATCAAATTCATGGAGGGACGAATATCCTATTCCAAGGAATGCTCTCCTTTGTGGTCGAGCTAGTGGGCACCACACTCGACCCCTCTGATGGCCTGAAATCTGTCACGAGAGAGTGACTGGATTCACAGGGAGGAGAATGCACAAGATTACTTTAGCAGCTCAACTCGAGCTATGAGTCATAGCAAGTTATTAGAGTGTGCATCACTTGCTTCAATTTTCTGAATTGATTTTGTTTGAGTTATTGGAATAATTTGATGATTAGTTTAGTAAATCAGTCCTGATGTTAGACGGCCAATACACGGACCACGTCTATTTACTATGAAATATAACAGTGTTTTTATCACTCTTTCATTATTTTCCCTTCCATTCAATGTTCAAAACTTGAACCATTGGGAAACTGAAAACAACACGTTCCATTTATTCGAGGCAATATTGTGAACTTTTTTAATGTGTTCAATTTATATTTAAATGCAAGGCCGACTCTAAGAATTTTGAGGTCATAGATGACTAATTATTACGAGATTCTTAAACATAATTTTTTGCAACTGTAACAATACTTAAATATTTAAATAAATAACATATTTATATTTAAATAAAGATTTTGTACAATTTAAAAGATAAGAGTAGCAATCTCACAATCCGAGAAATCAGACTAATATTTAGCATTCTCACATTTTGAGATGCAAAATTAGTAATCGAAATACTCAAGTTTGAATTGAGAACATATTTTAAAGAATTCACAGCAAGGAAAATACAAACCAAATGAATGGGAAAATATATTTAAGCAGAACGCTGTGATTTAAGGCAAACAGAGAGTCTCACTGTCTGTTAGATGTACAAGAAATCTCCCCTAAATTGAATCAGAAAGTGGACTCTTTTAATTCTCAGTTTTACCCAATTAATTGACGCTGTGCAAATTTGAGAGAGCACATGAATGCAATGACAACTAGGAATGGAGTTTATTTACGAATGATAAGGTTGCTACAGAGGCAGGTCGCTACAGATGATAAGGTTCCTACCACTAAGAAGGAGCAAGTCGAATGGTCTGACAACACCAAAACTGCTGTTAAAGATGAAAATTTAAATATTCTACAGGCAAAGGTAGTCATTCCTGTCAAAGTCGATGTCCATTCCCTTAAAAGCTTTAGACGAATCAGGAGGATAACGAGTTGCTCTCGCTCATATTGGTACCTCAAAATTATGAAGAAAATTCTGTCAAAGAAGAGGAGATTTGGGGAGTTTAAGAAAGTCACCTCAACTAAAGTATGTATAACAATTAAGCAGAATAAGCTTACATTGAGCTCAAGGATCTACCAAGTTTCTCTATCCCTTATTCTATTGGCACATTAAGTAGGGCATGATTGGGAGTTTTATTTTCACCGGTCTTTAGGAAATCAATACGAACCAGTCAAACCGATCAATCCAACCCAAACCAACCGATTTGAATTGCTTTTTTAGTTCAATTGGATTGTGATCGGGGTTAGGAAATCAAATTTTAGGTCGAGTTGGGCTGGGTTTCAGGTTATCTATTAAAACTCAATCAAATCCAACCCAACCCAATAAATTAAAAAATATTAAAAAAAAATTAGTACTTAAAACCAAAAACCTAACGATCAAAATTCTCCCCTGACTCACATCTCTTCTACCTCTCATTGCTGCTTTTGTCTCGACTTCTCGACTCGATTTTTTGACGTAATTTTTGACTAAACACTTGGATTGGAAGAGAAGATTTTGTATTGAACTTGGATGAATTAACATTTTTAGTATTTATGTTGAATTCATTTTATTCAATAGGTATAATATGCAAGTACTCAACATGTATTTAGATTGATTTAATATGTATTTAATTTGATCTTGATATAATCTATTTAACATGTTTTACA
>CAIGRS010047481.1:0-12711 GCA_903798395.1 Fraxinus floribunda | reverse complement strand
TGTTTATCCTCTTGGCTTCAATATGTTATGCTATTTCATACCTTATGGATTTTGTCTTGCTCTTTAATTGCCTTGTTTTCAAGTCTTTCCGACGTTCCCAGTTTGATTTCGTAATGGGTTTTCTATATATAGTTAGTGAACACTCTTCCGAGAAATCTGTATTTAGATATTTTGCTGTTTTTTTGTGAATGGAGTATTTGGTGTTCATGGAGAAGCCTCTTGTTCTTCTGGGTTGTGCATATTTGTCATGGAAGATTGTGAGACACATATGGGGTTTCTTGAATGTAGGAAAGGAACCCGTTATAGTGCTTGTTACTGGCGCTGCAGGCACGAGTTATATATTAAATAAGCAGAACTGAACTTTTTTATTGTCAAAATCTTGATTACTTCTGATTAAGTTTTATGTGAATTGCATGGCCTAGAAATGAATTCAAATTCAGTTTTCGCGAATTTCAGTTTCAAGTCTCATCTCGGTGCAACATAAGTTTTGTTGGGTGCTAAGTTATAATTTTGGCATCACTGCTTTGACTCCTGTTTCTTAGCTGTCACTGTCAACAAAAAGCGTTTTCCTTATCTTTAATTTTTATGATCTACGTTTATGTGTATTGAACCACAGGCCTAATAGGCTATGCTCTCATTCCCATGATTGCTCGAGGAGCCATGCTAGGTCCTGATCAACCTGTAGTTATACACATGCTTGATATTGAATCAGCTGCCGAGGCATTGAAGGCATGCCTTTCTATGAGGATTCTAATTGCCAACAAGGTCTAACTCAATTGGTGAGATTAAAAACCTTAGAACTATAAGGCCTTTTCTCCTAATATTAGGCTTAGTTATTAGTGGTTCTGTGATGATTGAACATACGTATTATAGTCAAATGCAAGGACTTTTTAATATCTAATTCAATCAGGATTCATCAATTGCTACCCCAGATGTATGTTGATTGGTTGAATATTATCATTGTGGCAGGCGTTGTTGCCACTTGCCATGACAGATGTTGTTGAAGCTTGCAAAGGTGTAGACATTGCCATCATGGTTGGTGGATTCCCACAGAAGGAAGGAAGGGAAAGGAAAGACGTAATGTGCAAAAACGTATCCATATACAAGGCTCAGACCTCAGCGTTAGCCGTTAGAGAAACAAACTGCCCCAGATTGCAAGGTAAGTATCACCTATAGAGGAAAAGATTGGCCCCAATCTTCCCCCTTCTAATTCTAGACGTGAGGAAAGTTATGCATGCACTTCCTGTCTGTGCAAAGAACCTAATATTTTCTCGAATTTCCTGTCATTGATAAACTTCCTGTGCATAAAAATTTAACCATAATATTGACTTCCTTGTAGCCTTTTATCATGGTCGTTATTGACAGGTGTTGGTGGTTGCTACTGCTAGTACCAATGCATTCATTTTGAAAGAATTTGCTCCTTCAATACCAGAGAAACATCACCTGCCTTGCAAGACTTGATCACAACAGAGCTCTGGGCCAGATTTCAGAAAGGTTGAACGTTCACGTCAGTGATGTGAAGAATGTAATCATATGGGGAAATCACTCGTCTACTCAATATCCAGATGTTAATCAAGCGACTGTAGACACAGGAAATGGACTGAAATCTATCAGAGAACTTGTTGGAGATGATCACTAGTAATCTGGTATCTCACTACATTGTTTAGTCTAATTTAGATACAAATTCTTATTCATATACTAACCTTCTTCCCCAAGGCCCTGGAAAGAAAACAACCTTCCTTTTGACTCTCTTCCAAGGAAAATCGCCCATATCGCTAGCATGCTTAGGTCGGTTACAGTAATGGGACTGAATAATAAACTCATTATTCTTATTTCTTAAGCACTATAAGATTATGATATGTTCTTCAATTGTCAATTATTCTCTTGCCCATTTGTTTGTTGATGCTTTATAATCTGGAAAAAAGGTGAAAAAGAAAAGAAACTATTGAGTATATTTCCAAACACTCCAAACCTACATTTCACAACGTCACAGAAGAAATAGAAACAGCATTGAGAAAAAACTCGAGTCCTTTCCCATCCTGTAGGATAATCGCCATGTAGCCTGGATCTTTATTGAAGCTGACAAATTATAATGCTGGCGTTGATTTATTGCTCCTTGTCCTCGATGTAAATTTTGAGGATAAAATCAGCAGTGAGTTTGAAATTAAATGCCATGGCCGTACTCTGCTATCTTCTCTGGTATACCATACATTTGTACATTCACTTGATTCTTCAGTTTGTTCAGTGACCTTTCTATCGAATATGTTAGGTTAAATGCAGAGTTCATCACCTCCGTGCAGCAGCGGGTTGCAGCCATTATAAAAGATCGAAAGCTGTCCAGTGCATTATCTGCTGCAAGCTCTGCCTGTGATCATGTCCGTGACTGGGTTCTTGGAATTCCGAAGGTTTAGTTTACATTGAATGCGAATTAAACAAATCTGTATTGACTTCATCTGTTTTATATTGTTCTTATCTGTTTCCTTCTTTTATGCAGGGGACTTGGGTGTCAATGGGAATGTATTCTGATGGCTCTTATGGCGTCCCCGTCACTCGCGAGAAAGGAGAAGGGTCAATTGTGCAAGGTTAGAACACAATACGTTCTTTACAACATGACGATGATCAAAGACTGAAGGGTATAACTCTGTGCAGGGCTCAAGATAGAAGAATTTTCAAGGGAGAAGATGGATGCAACTGCAAAAGAATTGGTCGAGGAAAAATCATTGGCCTATTCGTGCCTCAATTGAGAGTGCACTCAATCTTTTTCCAGGTGTCTACTCTACTGCCTCCTTATGTCTCACTTTACTCAAAAAGTAAAATAAGATACATTATCTGCTTAGTTAAAGTGTCAATCTTAGAAGTACTGAGCAATAACATTTGTGACATTATTTATCGGTTATGCTTGTTTATTTTGACGTGACGTGGGACCTGCAGAACAAAACACATCTTTCACAACGTCAGGTTACCTAAAAAAACCATGAGAGAGTGTTTGATGATAGAAATGTGCAGATGCTTGTTGCAACTGTAGACAGTGCAAAAGCTTATGTCTTAGGCAATGCTGATTTATAATCTACATATGTCAATGAAAAAAAAAAAGTTTCACAATTCGTACATGAACTTCGTTCCGAACTTATTTTTGTTGGTAGTGGTATTCTCAGCCTTTTAATCTTATATAGTATTTTTGAACTTATTTTATTTTTCTAGTTGATTCATAATAAGCTTTATAGTCTTTTTATTAAAAATCTAACTTTGGAATGCGTTATAAAGTTAACATATTAGGAATAATACTATCGAGAAAATAAGTTAGATATCAAGTTGCAATAAATTCCATAAATTAAGGACTAGTGTCAGAATTTTCCCAAAAATAATGCCACTCAAAGCAGCTGTTCTTCGTTCTTCAACTCATTTAGTCCAACCGCCCTCTCTCGTCCCAAATCTCACCCCAGCAAACGGAAATTAGAAAATCGTCCCTTCTTGCATACTATTTAGCTCAATCAGGTAAAAATATACAGATGAGTGTATTTAATGTTTTGTTGCATAATTTATTTTTTTTTTTGAAAAGAATCATTTTATTTTTCTGTTAACTGTTCAGAATGCTATTGAGGCTTGGAACTTTCCTCATTTGTTTGAAGCTGTAAACTAATTATCTTTTTCAAAAAAATTCTGCGAAAATATAATTGTGGTGTGAAAAAAATGATTTAGAAAGACAACATTTATTAGCAATTCAATTTTTTTTTTTTTTTTTTTGTGTGGATTTTACTGCCATACATGTGTCAATTTTATGAGCTTCGGATATTCTTCCAGAAAATTCTTTTTTAAGTGCAATGAAATATGGTTAATACTTGTTAACTCTTGATTTGATGAATTATTATTGTTTCCTAATCCTAATCCTAACAATATAAAAGAGGGAGTTTTTTTTTTTTTTTTTTTTTTTGTGTGGATTTTACTGCCATACATGTGTCAATTTTATGAGCTTCGGATATTCTTCCAGAAAATTCTTTTTTTTTTTTTTTGACACTTGTCGAATCCGGGTGTCGGCACCCAAAACGACGTCGTCCCGGCTTAAGCATCCAATTTTCATTTCATTTCTTCTTTTCACTCTCTCCCTATGTAAAAAAATGAAGTTATAAACAATCAAAAAAACCTAGTTGCATTCCCCAAATTTCTCGTTGGGCTAAGCATCCAATCTCCATAAAAAATCATGGTATCTCCTTCTCACTATTTCACATGAAAACACGAGTGAGTTTAATTGGATGATTTTGGCTGTGTACAGGCGGATTGAGAGACGATGTTGCAACTGGGTAACTGAAGAATGATGTTATAAACAACCAAAAAAAACCTAGCTGCATTCCCCAAATTTCTTGTCGGGTTAAGCATCCAATCTCCACAAAAAATCATGGTATCTCCTTCTCTCTATTTCACATGAAAACATGAGTGAGTTTAATCGGATGATTTTGGTTGTGCGCAGGTGGATGGAGAGACGATGTTGCAACTGGGTAACTGGAGAAGATGACGATTCAAGAAGTTCAGCTCCATGCCATCTGAGAATAATGTGTAGGGAAAGTGTTTGATAAATGGTAGGATTAAGTTTTCTACTTTAATAATTAGTTTTGCTATGAGTTTATATAATAGCTTATTCAATTTGTTATATAGCACTCTTTATATTTATATATATAAAAAAACCTCCGTGCAACACGGAGGCACCGTGTCCGCGCGGCGTCTGGACATGATGCAGACACAGCCGTGTTGCACAGAGGTTTTTTTTTCTTGTAGATTTCAATTCTTTTTCTCAATTATCTTCTTGTTTATCAAACAGCCATTGCTACTCTCGATGCATTCAATGTTTATGACGAAATGCCTCAAAGGAGGTGGCAACAGATCCTCCCCGCCAGGAAATGAAAATTAGGTAGTGATGCAGTAAGAGCCTTACTTCAAGAATTCCTCAATGGATATGCCAGTGAACTAATGTTTGGCACTAACTGATGTTTGGCACAAGGGTGTAAGACACTAGGTTTTCTCCTCCAAATGCTGGTTTCAAAGCTAATCACTTTGCTGGATAAGTCTCTTGCAATTAATCCAGCAAAGCAAATTCATGCCCAGATACTCATCAATGGTTTCAGTGATCTAGAACCTCAATTAATTGGTCGAATTCTTGGCTCTGCAAACCATTATTCACGAAAAACGACTGATTATGTAAAATTAATAATCCATCGTATGCAAAACCCGGATGTTTTTTCTATGGCATGCACCATTCGATTTCTTTCTCAACACGGTCAATTCCAAGAAGCTGTTGCTATGTATTTGCATTTGCATAGTTCAGGACTTTTTCCGAACACGTTTGCTATATCATCTGGCCTGAAGGCTTGTGCTAGGATTTTATGTAATGTAGGAGTTATGATTTATGGTCAAGTACACAAGTATGGTTTTTGTAATGTTGTTTATGTTCAGACAGCTCTTGTGGACTTTTATTCGAAAATGGGTCATATGAGCACTGCACGTCGGGTGTTTGATGAAATTAGTGGGAAGAATGTTGTTTCTTGGAATTCGATGTTAGCTGGGTATGTGAAATCAGAAGATTTAGCAATGGCTCATAGCGTGTTTGACGAAATGCCAGAGAAGGATGTGATATCTTGGAATTCAATGGTTTTTGGTTATGCCATGGCCAGGAATATGGAGCAGGGATATGCATTGTTTCGACATATGCCAGAGAGGAATTCTGCTTCCTGGAATGCTATGATCTGTGGGTACCTAGATTGCGGGAAGATAGAATTAGCACGCAGCTTTTTTGATGCGATGCCCCAGAAGAACAACATTTCTTATATCACAATGATTTCCGGGTACTCAAAATGTGGGCGTGTAGAGCTTGCCGAAGAGCTATTTCGTCAGATGGGAAAGAAAGATCAGTTTTTGTACAATGCTATGATAGCGTGTTATGCCCAGAATAGCAGGGCAAAAGAGGCCCTTCAGCTTTTCAACGAAATGGTTAAACCAGATGTCAACATTCAGCCAGACAAAATGACATTGGCTAGCACTATTTCTGCTTGCTCCCAGCTGGGAGATTTAAAATTCGGGACTTGGCTTGAGTCATTCATGAAGGAAATTGGAATCGTAATGGATGATCATTTGGCTACCTCTTTCATAGACTTGTATGTGAAATGTGGAAGCATTGATAAAGCTTATAAGCTTTTTTATGGCCTGCGAAAGAAGGATTTAGTTGCTTATACTGCAATGATTTTGGGATGTGGTATCAATGGCAGAGCAGAGGATGCTATCAAGCTGTTCGAGGAGATGATGAATTCTGAGATCAACCCGAACTTGGTTACTTTCACGGGAATATTAACTGCCTATAATCACGTCGGTTTGGTTGAAGAAGGCTATCACTGCTTTGCATCCATGAGGAAGTATGGACTCATTCCATCAGTCGATCATTATGCTATTGTGGTGGACCTTTTGGGTCGAGCTGGACGATTAGAAGAAGCACACGAGTTGATTAAGAGCATGCCAATGCAGCCTCATGCTGGTGTTTGGGGTGCATTGCTTCTTGCTTGCAGTTTGCACAACAATGTAGAGCTTGCAGAAATCGCTGCTAAGCATTGTTTTGAATTGGAGTCTGACAGTAGTGGTTATTTTTCTCTTCTTGCCAATATTTATGCCTCGGCTGGGAAATGGGTAGATGCCAATAAATTGAGGAAAGCAATTGAAGAAAGAGGTCTTATCAAATTACCGGGGTCCACTTGGATGGAATCCACCAATACTTAGCCCTGTTTGATCCTCATTTTTTCTCAAAATCATTTTCAACCACACGTTCTCCCAATAATTTCATACATAAATTCAAAAAATCTCCCTAAATTCTCCAAAAAACGAGGCTCAAACAAATCCTTATCAACGAGAATATACTAGAAAAACATTCCATATTTTAATTCCACACGAATGTAAATTCTCTTAGCAATTATCTCTTTATAAGTGGGTTTGCATGAAATATAGTGATTCAGATTGTGCAATTTTACCGTGGATTTCGGTTTTCTTTCAAATTTGCCAGAAAAAAGTTTGGTGGATATAGCATGAGGATAGAAGGGAATAATGTGCATTTTGTCTGTCCTATCCCAATATATTGCCATATGGATCATGTGTTATTTCTTCTTTGTCCTATATTATATTTTTCAGTTATTCTACGTTTTCCAAGTCACACAAGTCTTCCATTCTGATAGATGATTATAAAAAAATTCCACAAAGAAGCATGTTTATCGTCTCTTCAACAAGGTATGCATGTGCATCACTCATCTAAGTCTTATTATCTGCTAGATGTTGATGTGGCATTATACATTTTCATTGTTATTCACATGTATGCAAATCCATGTTGCTATTTTGAAATGTTTTAGGAGATTTAAGAAACTTACAACAAATATAATAAGGGATAGTTAAGGCTTGCTGTGGTGCTCCTTAGAGGGAAAGAGTTAATTAACTCATGATGGACCTTTGTCTGAAGAACTGACATGTCAAAATATTATTTGAGACGAAGAACATATATTGACCACTTTTCAATATCCATCTGGGTTGAATCTGAAAGTTTCACTTTTGATTCATTATATATTGAATAAGAATGATAGAGAAACTTACTTTTGGTTCTTTATGACTTTGATGCAGTTTGAATGCGCCGTTGAATTTACAATCCGTAAGTATGACATTTTTTGACTTATGAAAACTTGTCCAGCGGTGTAAGTTTTCTGGTTATCTCCAACTTAACTGTTTGAATGTTTTTATCATGGAATCTGGCCTGACTACAATGATGGTACTTGGCCTTCATGTTGTGCTGATCACAAATTTAATGTGAAAGGTATTTTACTTTAGATTTTAAAACCCTTGTTTATGCCCTCAGTATCTGCATAACTGTGAAAATTGTTATTAACCTTCAAACGTATCACTTATCCGGCATACAAATAATCACCATTAGATTAGGAGTTTTTGAGACTCATGTGGATCACTGCTAAATAGTCTGCAAAAAGATGAGACCAAATAGATACTGGATTCAGTTATGAGGGCAATCACTTTATTTATGAGGATCCAGGAATTAGTTTACATTGATCTATTAGAAAAATTCATTTTTACATATGAAGACTTTTTCAGTTAGATTGATATGATTTGTGAATTCTTGTATGATGTGGAATGCTACAAGATCCTGGCAAAGAAATTTGGTCCTGTGTAAATTCATTAGTTTAGTAAGATAAATGGAATATCAGCAAGATGGCACCAAGCTTAGATTTTTGTTCAGTCATTATGGTGTTTTATTACTATATTCTAAAGTATTATGTTCCTTCTATTTCTAGACCATTTATGTACTACATTTCGTATTTGTATTCAACTATCCGTTTAATCAAACTCAGTTCTCATTCATATACTAAGTAGTTACTATTGCTTTATTTGTTTAATTCTATCCAATACCAAATTACTGACTGCAGATCTCGACATTGCTTGGCCATCCTTCAGGTGTAGTTATATATCAAACTACCATGGTGGAAAATGATTATTCTGGAGACATGAGGTGGTTTTTAATTTTCACTCACCTTTTAGTTAGGATCCTAGCTGCTGATTTTCAAACACCTGTCGTTTCTGCCGTTGTATAAAACTTCCAATGGAATTTAGTAGCCTGTGGATGCGAATTTGATTAGTTCTCTGTTGTGAAAAAAAAAATTCAATCAATAAACTAATTTGTAGGTTTATATTACAACACTGATGAACAGTGAAGAACAAGTAATTTATTATAGAAGGGATAATGAACTCCAATTGACTACAAATTCCATGGTATTAGAGACTCCTGGTCTTTCCCCCTCAATTCAACATATTAAGTAAATTCAATGCCTATCTTGGTACCCTTCCCTCCCACTTATTCACGTTTCCTTCCACTACTCTATTACCATTTTACCCCAACTGACTAACTGCTTTACCTGGTAACCCTTTCTTCCTTCGTGCATAATTGAACGGTAACTTTTCATCCTTTTGTAGAGGATGTAAGAATGGGATGAAGGAGGAGGCCATGCCTCTGCAGTAACGGTAGAGGCCGTACCCCTGTCAAGTCCTTGAATTCCCGTGTCACCACTTTGGGATTGGTATGCCCGTGCTGGAGTTGGTTGGTTTTGAGAAGTGTTCAACTTGCTGACTGAATAGAAGTTGAGTTCTGACTTAGGTTTCACCCTTTGATACAGTTTTTAGCTAAGAGATAATGTTGTGAGCCTCAGGTGATTTTATGTTTGAGTCTGTATCATGATTCAATAATTGATCATATGAACCACATAATTCTATTTACACAACATTATAATTGCAAATTAGAATAATTCGTAGGAACAGATTGAAATTTGGGTTTGCATCAAATTCACAGACTAGAAGCAGCAACTTAAAAGCATCCCAGGCCCCTCTTGTTTAAGGTATTATGTCAAGGCATAAGCCTCTTGACAGCTGAAAGTTGTCACTTTTGGGGCGGTATACTTATCAGCATGAAGCCCTCAGTTCCTTGGAGAAGAGAATTGTTTAGAAGAAATATTTATGTATATTCCTTAACCGAACATTTATGTACATCCCAGGCTCCTCTTGTTTAAGGTATTATGTGAAGGCTTAATTGATTGTGCCCCCAAACATAAAAAGTCTGTGTCCGTCCCTTAGAAATTGTTGTATAATTTTATACTTCACAACACGACAGTAGATTATATAACAGTATATTACTGCCATGTAAAGTGCATTTTTTAACGTCATAACAATATATTATAGACATTCAACAATTAAGGACGAGAGAATAATAAAAGGACAATATTGAGCTATTTCATATGAATAATTAGTCTACTTTACTGGATTTTATTTAATTATATCTAGTGGAATTGTATTGCATAGTGCTGGACTTTTTGCACTATCTGTCCAGACGAGTTTTTTATTTGGGGGGTGGGTAGGGGGTTCACATTGTTCAGTTTACTTTTTTTTTTTTTCACACGTTCAAAGAAAAGTAGAATATAAGTGTCATTCTTTGTTTCAAAACTTAACCTCCTCTTGATGCAGTATGCACGCAACAATGACTGATGTCGAAACTATTTGGCGCGAAGTGGAAGAAAAATAATTTAGCCAAAAATCACTATGCACTTGATTAAAACCACTTGCTTGTTTTATCAGGATTTCTTGATTTCCCTCTATTTTTTTTTTAAAGTTTGAGGATTCCATATTTAAAGTATTCTGTGAAGATTTTATATGTCAATCCCAATATAAAAGCATCGTGTGTATGCTTAATAAGCCACCAGTTAATATAATTGCTTTACAATTGAAGCATATTTGACAACTTAAGTGCTATCACTCAGATAATTTTGTTTGGGAAGCGCAATGAATGAAATAATGAAACAATTCCAGCAAGGCCTCATTGAAGTTGAAGTGGAAGCTGAAAATCTTCTGTTAGCTCGCCATCAGGTAAATGGGACAGCTATTGTTCTTATAAAGAAATATTTTCTCCTTTTCTCTGAATATTACTGATTTCTGGTAAATTTCATTGTAGCTGGTTGAAAATGATAGAGTGAGACAGGGGAACAGGGAAGCGTTGACAGCATTAAGAAAGAGAGCTCAAACAACAAAGACTAGTGTCCCTTTGCCTTTCGAGTCAGTAATGAAGGACGTTGAATCAAACCACTGGTGCAAGAGGTCTGTGCAACCTGTGGTGATCATGATTCCAAAGAGAAGACGTGGTTAATGTTCCCGGGAAGTGGAACTGATCTTTTCGCTAGCATTCCATTCCATGCTGCTCATACCATTTTAGAGAAAGGTATTTATATCTGGTTTTGACAAAAGTTTGTTTAATATCTTACATACATTGTATTTTGAAGTGTCTTTATTTAGATTTTGCAATTTCTCAACTAGGGAATTCAAACCAACCCCCCATTCCCTTTCCAAACTTGGAATTATTAGGATAAAGGCTGGATATTTTATTAGAAAGCTTTAATGAATATGGCCGTGGACTACTTTAGAGGAAGGCTTCCCTGTTTCATTCATAAATAAGTTCCATATCCTGCTTTCGGTTTTCAATTCGTAAAATTCTTAATTTCTATCTAAAGAATCCCCAAACTATTGTTCAGTTCCAGGAATGATCATTCTATGCATAATATAACCATGTTTCAAATGTATGTATCTAGTGGATGTTTCCCTGCACAAAGCTCCATTGACTTGGAGTGTTATATATATCCTGAACTTTTACCTAAAAGATTTTGCCAGTTCCAGCAGACAGGTTGCCTCGATTTTGTTCAGTGTCTATTGATAGCCCTACTACAGATTGTGGTATATATATCTATGATAGAAGGCGTATTAAAATATAAAAAATAATTAGGGATTTTCAAATTCTTGGGAGCAACTCCTATCATCCACCCTAGAATGGTCTGTAAAACACCAAATATATGTATTTAAGCTATAGATCACATTTTATTGGATTTTAATGGTAACACAAAATTTACTAGCAAAGTACCAATTAAGCTTTCTACTCGTAGATGCTTACAAAGATATTAATCTCAAGCCAAAATTGATTCTTGGCAATGAAAAAAGTACAAAATTTCCAGAATCTGATCTTTAGCACAAGGTCCTGTAAACTTTCAGCCAAATTACTAGGCATAAAATAAGATGGCAACAAGCCTACAACTCAAACTGGTGCTCTTGAATTGTCTATGATCTTAGCATACAATATATACAGTAATGTAATTTATTCGTCTCAGGTTCTCTTATTACCAGTCTTATAGAATTTAGGGAAACTGAAGAAATCTAGGACTATAAAGAAAATAGGGAAATGGAAGAAACTCATACTGGCATATCAATTTTCATGTGCTAATGTAGCAATTTACTTTGTGCACTTAATGATCGTGGAGGAGAATATGTAATTAAACTGGACTTTAAGCTGATTCAATTGTTCACGTTAAACTATATTTCTGCTCTGGGTGGAGACTCGATCTTGATTTGCTTATATCTAGCATACAATGTCATGCAGATCAAGCACGTTTTGATTATGAATCTAAAAAACTTCAAAGCTTTGTGATAGAAAAATCGTTTTCAATTTCCGAAAAGGGTATTCTTGCTGACAAGATCAGTCCAGGTGTACTTAGAGCTCTGGTGACTTTAACTGACAAGCCAAATCAAGCCAAAGTAAGTTTTACCAGCTTAAACAAACCTTTAATATCTCAATAATAATGATAATTATCTTCTTTTCATTTTCTTGCTATACTGTTTGCATATTACATTTTCTTTTGATAATTATTTCATTCAGGATTGAGGAGGAAGATTACATAGCAGAATATTTGGAATGTGCAGAAGGTTGGTTTTTGTTAACTCCAATTTTCAATTCCGGTGATTTCTGGAATCTGCGGAAGGTTGGCTGTATGTTCACTCTAATTTTCATTTCCAGAGATTTTTTCTTCTTTTGTTGTTCTTTCTTAAATTAAGCATTGGAGCTATTTTAGCATACCAATCCATGGATAAATGGAATAGTAAATCAGAGAAGTGCATCATTCTTTTTTGACCAAATATAGTAGCTTGATTATTGCAGTGTTGGAGAAAAGGGCTCCTTCCCGGAGCAAGGGAACTTCTGGAGACAAGGGGAAAGACTGTCTGAGGAAATGTTTAGGACTCCCTATTGATTGTTTGCTCTTTTATCTCTTGTAATACGTTTGAGTAACTACAGGCATGCCCAACCTTTTTTTTTTTTTTTTT
>CAIGRS010047473.1:0-10911 GCA_903798395.1 Fraxinus floribunda | reverse complement strand
TTGGGCATTTTTTATTGCACGTGGGCCCACCCCATTGAGAGAGCCTGTAAAACACCTGTATGCAAGAATTATTGTAATATAACTACTGCCAAACATTGTGATGAGCTGTCCCCGTAATTCACCATTGTATTTTATTGTATTTTCTTTGTTTCTTGACGTTTTTTGTTTGAATTCTCTAAAATCTTACTAGTTTTTTTTCCTATTTACTGGTTTTCATTTAAGAATCGGATAAAAGAACATTATTTTGTGCTGGTATGGGAGAGCTAAAAGGCTGATTTAAATAAAACAAAAAAGAGTTGTTAAACCCCTTGAATTGAGTTGCAAAAAAGTGACCATTAAAGATGAATCCTATGTAAAGTGTAGTTAAAATCCCCCGGCTAAGTTACGTTGAGTTCTACTTCTATTGTTGGATAGATACAATCGTAGCCCCAAAAAAGTCATCAATGCACTTCAAAGTTGCAACAAATTAAAAGAATCACGAGTCAGCCAATCGAAACCCTAGCAAAATATAGGGACACACGAAACATTTCTCTTTATTTTGGGAGAATAATAAATAAAAAAATATAAATGTAAGAATATATTGAATTTTAAAGCAGGCCATATCCACTGCAGAGGCAGTTAGGAGTATATTTACCGAAGTAGAAATCTTTACTAATTACTCAAAATAAAACCCCTATTCTCATTTAATATTCAACAAAATTCAGAACCAGTTTTACCTCTGACAGAAAATTTGAAAAATGTGGGCAACAAAACTACCCGCATGCAACTATTTCGTGGATTGCATCACTGACATTCTCATCCTCCGATCTAACAGCCAACTTCATGGCCACCTCTTTCGAGGCATCAATTCCAAAAGACAATCGGACAAGAACCTTCACGTTGCCTATATATACGCCAGATAATAGGCATGAATGGGATCTTGAGTTGTTCGGGACGACCTCTGTCCCCTGGAAAATGAACAAGGAAAGCAAATGTCTTTCAGGTCCTTCCAGCAGCAGCAGTGAAAAATATTTTAATTCTAATAGCAGCATAAGACTATCGTCCAAGAACAGTGAACAAGAAACTGGAAGTCAGCAATTCATCAAGAAAAATCTTCGCGGATTGGAATGTTGCAGTCACTTGCAAGAGTTAATTTCCACACAATGCTATTGAACCAGGAAATTATTGAAAAGAAAATAGTGAATTATCATGACTAGCTAAAAAGAAAAAGAAAGAAATCTAGAAGTTTAATTATATGGTGAAAATGCAAATGGACAAAGGCTTACCTCACAGGGCTGCATGCCAAGAAGATTGATGACGGCGTTAACAGATTCTGCCAGGCTTTCCCTTGGCCCGAGTCCATATTCATCAATACGTTCGAAGTCGGGGCCCATGCTTTCCCAGGCATTCCTAAAGTTGGAGACCCCTACTTTAACCATGTAATCTGCTGCAACCACCTCAAAATCTTCGAGTTGGTATTCGTCTTCCACTCCATCATCTTCAGCCTCACCAGTTGAGGGATCAACCTAGTATGCGAATTGAATGAATAGGGGTTCACTAATCAAAATGATCAAAAGATTTATGAACATGTGGAGTGGTAGACATGAGCACGTATTCATGTATAGCCCAAAATTAACAATGTATAGAATAATATGAAGCATCACATATATGCATCTTTATCATCCAAATATATCACGACCATATCTTTTGCTTCAAATATAAATCCACCTGTATGTTGGAAAACAGAAGCTACAAGTTCCTATGGTGATTGTCGCAATTCGGTTAACCCCAAACTATTCAGTCACACATTTGAGGTCTGAATTTTATTGGCTTGTTTGGCTAAAGCATAAAAACAATGTACTTGTAAGTTTTTTTTTTTTAAGTAAAAGTAAGAAATAAGTTACTTGTTTAGAGAATAGGGTTAAGAGTTACTTTCAAAATAAGCTACTTTCTTAACTTTAAGGCACGAAAAAACAACTTATCCATACATGTTTGGAAACGTAACTCTTACATTTTTTTTCAAGCTTAGCCAAACATGATGGTCATTGTGCAAATGATACATAAAGCTAATGGGGCGATGGGAGGGACAAGTACCTCTTTAACAGTAAACCTCAACATGTTCGAAAACTTCCCGACAGAGGGAACACCTTCAGGTTTCTCAAGTGCCACAAATGTCTGTCCTGGTGTATCATATGGAAGACTTTTTAAGGGTTTGGATTCTACTTCAGAAAATTCTTCAGCTTCGGAAGCATCCACAATAACAAGCACCTGGCAGAAGTAAGAAAATTTTGAGAAAACAAAATTCTCAAACTAATGTCTGAAAGCAAAAGATAAATCTCACATTCTCCAGCAGCTGTTCTGGAATTGTGTTAGTGCAGTTGTACTGGAACACCACATGGCCATCAAAAATATGCTTAATAACATTAACTGCATACTCAGTTTCAGCTTCAGTAAGCTCCACAGGTGCTGAAGACTGACATGCGAAACAAAGTTCATAGAGTACTTCATAATTAGAAATTATAAAATTTAATCACAATGAGGAATTTGCTATCAAAGATATTCAGCCAAAACCTTGAAAAGCTTTCCAAAACTTGCAAACTCTGGGATAGAGGAGAGTAGCCTTTCATACGTATCAGCTACTGGAGTGGGGCCAGCTGGAGGAGCACCTAAACCATAAGGTTTTTTCCCTGGGGCTTTTTTCTCAGCAAGGGGCTGAGATTTTACCTCTCTAGGTACAGAATCTATTTCAAAAGGCTCTTCTGATGGGTTCTGTATCTGTTGCAAAGAAATGAAAAAACAGTGACTTCAAACAGTACATAAAGAGACACAAATAGAAAACAACATGAATTCTCAAATAAGCAACAATGTAAGACGAATACTCACATAATTTTTCAAACTTGTCTCCATATTGGTCAATGGAATATCAAGAGAGCCAAATAAAAATTCCTTCACGTCTTTATCAGTTTCAACAACTGAACCATCACCTCCAAGGGTATTCAAGTACAATGTAGCTCTATCCCGGACCTGCAAAAGGAAAGGAAAAACAATACCTCATGGGGGGTAAACACAAGGTTGCAATAAGCAATCGTGTCCGTGGTATTGGTTGATAACACTCTACTATCATCCTTGTTCACACTAGAAGCATAAGGACAATCAACACATTCTATCTTAGTTCTACATACCCTAAACTTTCAGATCAAAAGTGCTACTTTAAAGCCCTAATTTACTATTTATTCCTTCAGTGTCTTATTAAGTAAAACTGTATCATCAATGAATAACATATGCTAAAAGACCCCATCTTGGAAATTTTTCATGAATCCAAAGGCTCAGTGGAATTTCAATGCAAGTTCAAAGTAATAGGACATTTTATATCATTATCCCTCCAGAATATAACACTCGTGAGTGATTGCATATACTTAATAATATAGAAAAATCTAATACGACTTCTTAAATATGCTTAATAGTATCGGTATAACCAATTAATATTCATTTTTTTCTCTAATAACCAGAGTAACACTTCTAGGCACCTAATCATAATTTTTCAGAAGATCAATTTAAAAAAATACCTGCAAATCTTGTTTCTTAATCTAGCTTTTTCTATTTTATATACAAAATCGAAAAAAATAAAAATAAATAAATAACTGAAATAGCGAACCATATTTGTCATAGAAAGAACCTAGATACATTGGCTAGCACTTCAATCAAGATTTTCTATTTGCAGCAGGGACCCCTTTATGGGGAGCTGCAATTATGTAAGGATTGGAAGTAATAGTACTAAAATTTCAGAATTACCATTAGGAGTTAGGACAGAAATTCTTTCCCATTTTAATGGATGAAATTCTTATAATTACAATCTAGGGACACGTCCCTAACCTGATCTCATCAATAAAATTTCAGACTTTCAAACATTGGAAATTCAATATAAAAAACCATAGACATGCAATTACAAAATAGTAACACATTTAAAAGTCTCAATAGAACAGGAAGCTGACCTCATCATCACTGTCAAAAAGGCAACGTCTCAACAAAATAAATATGCGGGGCTGCAGCAAAGAAAGAAAATGTTAACCCCCAAGTTAATAACTTATGTCTATTAAACAATGATGTTAATTGAGATTAATCCTGTCATACTTTCAATGAGTCAATCATTGCACCAAATTTCGCCAGTGTACTGACAGCACTGGCCCGAACAGTTGCATTCTCAAGTATCACGCGATTGTAGATATACCGAATATATTTACTTGGGTCAGATGTCTTTGGTCCTTCATTTCCAAGGAAGTGTAGGATCTAACAGGGTATCAATTTAATATAACTCTAGTTAATACTGGGAAATAATAACGAACCACATTAAGATACAACAAACGTAAATTGCCCAAAAATGGAAGGTGCCAATATAAAAAAAAACGTTAACCTGGGTGGAAAGATATGTGAATTCGCAATCCTCAATGAATTCACATAAATGAAGTAGTCCACTTTCTTTGGCATCTGGAATATCTCTAATTAAGATCACAATTGAATCCACAATTGCCTTTTTGTACTCAAATCCACCTTCTTCTCTCAAAATGTTGCTTAAGAAATTCATCCTGACGAAAACCCAAGGCCAAGAGCATAATTAGATACTTGTACTCTTAAATACATGGAACATAAAGTTCATCAATCCGAATCCAGAAAATTGTAGAATCACTTACAGAGATCTGTACTTGAGGGGGAATTTCAGACACAATGATCTTATAGCTTCTACAACAACAATCTTGAATTCATCAGCAATATCAGACATAAAAGTTGTAATCTGTTTCATCAAGCGATCAACACTCGATTCATTGCCCGTTTTCAGTAGAGTTGTAATGGCAAGGGTAGCAATGCTTCTATTTTGATCTGAAATCAAGCTCTCCATGTCTATATTACAGTTCGTTACAGCCATGGGATGTGACATAGCAACCTACATATAATTAAAGTTTGGAATACATCAAAATAGAAAGACCTCGCATCATAAAATAGACAGGAAGCAGAAGGGAGAGATATCATGGGGATTGTGGAAGTGAAACCTAGAAACGGTTCTTTAATAAATGGTCAAATATTGAATCATCTATAACATCGTTTTAATAGTATGGAACATAGATAGGGCATAGAATATTCAACTAATATGTTATGCCACTACTCCTCTGGAAGCAATACTACTCGTTGATAATATGAGAACAGATTACATAAATAGAATGTCTAGCAAATTCGGGACATATACATTCCAATAATGCAATTTAGATAGATATCTGTCCAGAAACTACACATTATTAGGTCCTAACTCCTTGGAGAAACCAATAGTACAAAGACCTGTACCATCAAATATCCCAGTTTCATGATACAATTAAGAGTTTGTTTGGTAGGAATTTTTTGGAGGAAGAATTGATTTTGAATAGTGATATGATGGGAAATGTGTGGTTGAAAAAGAAGAAAAAATTATTGATGTGATGGAAAATATTATTTTATTGAAGAATGTGTGGTTGAAAATGAGAATNAGTTTTATGTTCAAAAGTTCGTTAAAATGGCTTAAAGAGTTTGTTTGGTTTAGATTTTTTGGATGAAGAATTGATTTTGAATAGTGATATGATGAGAAATGTGTGGTTGAAAAAGAAGAAAAAAATATTGATGTGATTTAAAATATTATTTTATTGAAGAATGTGTGGTTGAAAAATGAGAATTGATTTACTGTAAAATTGAAAAATCCGTACTAAACAGACCCTAAATTGGTTAACAAAATATTGGTGTATGTAGCCATACAAAAGCTTTGAAAAGCTCAAAAGTACCCTCAAAATGAATATCCTAAGAATAGTTGCAAGATATTAGTGTTTTAAAGTGACAAATGTCTAGCAGTTACATCTTATCAGACTAACCAAACAATGCTAAGGTAAATTTCTTAAATTATCAAATACAGCTAAAATCAACAAGATTTCCATTTTCCACCCCCACCAAAAAAAAAAAACCTAATGTGCATTATCAATGCTTGGGAGCAATAATTTAACTTTAACTGCAGAAAATGTAATGTAGCATCATGAACTCTTCAGTTATTCATTTCCAATTTACATCATAGTACATGGGCAAGCTCACTCAGTGTCATTATTAAATGAAAAAACTATAGATACAGTTTGATTTTATAAAATCAAAAAGAAAAAAATAAAGTGAATAAAATATTAATGAATAATACATAAATCCATGAACACGTCCAAAGTAATAAGTACAACAGGATGATTTCGAATCATCATAGAAAGAATAACCACCTTATTCAAAGTCCGGACTGCAGCAAACCTAAGCACTGGCTTAGATGAACTTAAGAAGAGCTGTAAAACAGTTATGGCCGGAGTCAGCTCTCGGGTAGTCACACCACTCAACTCTGTGATTGCCCTAGCTGCCTCAAAGATGACCATTTCAGCTTTGTGACGGAGACAGCCCTCAAGATAGTCATAGAATGGACGGTCCCCCGTCTGGGTATTTACACCTGACTCTCTTATAACCTAGACACGTCGAATGATTGCATGATTAATCAGTACTTGTGATATGACACAACAAAAGAAAGACATTTAACATCATTATCAAATTAAAACACTACCTGACTAGTGTAACGAATCAGTAAGCACTGAGCTAAAGGAGAACGCACGGTCCCCTTTGTCAAGCTGGTTACTAGCTTGCTAACAGCCAACCGATCATTTTGTCGTATCTGCAAATTTAGCAATAGAACATTTAAACGAAAGCCAAACATGAGCTTATACTGAAGACTTTTTCCATAAACCCATGATTTGGAGAATCAAGAGTTATGTAGCCAAACTAAGAGCATCTCCAACGGTGCTCTAAATTACATCTAAATTGTGATTTAGATCTTCAAAGTGGTCAAAAACCTCTCCAATGGGGAGATACAAAGGAAATGCAAAGTGCATTTTCCAGTAGAAAATGTAAAAAGAGATGGGCATTTACATTTTTTTTTTTTTTTTTTTTTTAAGATCCACTTGTGGGACTCACGAGGCAAAAAGCCGCCAACCCACTAGCACCCAATTTTTTAGATCTTTCCATTTAAGCAGAATTTGGATTTAGATTCACCGGGAAATAAATGGGGATGGAAAAGTGGTTTTGGAGATGCCAATTTACATCCAATTTTACACCACCATTGGAGATGCTCTAATACATTCTTGTATGCACATATTTCATCCTTTTAAGCGGATACATAATGAAAGAGAAATGTTGCCTAAAAATTTTAAGGAAATTATACCAACAATCAACGCAGGTACTACTTTCAGAAAAATAATGACAAAAGACAAAGGTATGTCATAATCAAAACTCTAGTGAAAAGGGAACTGATATAGATTCTTTCGGTTATCAACATTTCTCTCCCCAACTCCCAGAAACAAAAAGAAAAATTAAATATTCCATTACCTACACAAAAATAGAAGATGAGAGAAACATTTTATGGGTATAACTATTCATTTTTTACACAAAAATGATACGGAGTCAACAAACTCAGACATTTTTCAGAAATATGATACCTAGGCCACAATTCATTGAGACTCTTCCACACAGACAAGTACTGTATCCTACAGAAACTTATATTTACATGGGGCGAGGAACAAAAATAGCACAATGAATCACATAGAGTAAGCTACACAAATTACAAGCTAGTCAACAGCTGGAGGAAAATGAGGAAGAATCGCTCTTTTTCATATGGAAAATAAATAGCCAAAGAGAAAACCAGGCAAACAACTTCTGAAATTTCTTGTACTAAAATGAGTTTGCTAAGTAAATTTATCCGGAGAGGCACCCAGATAAAATTACTTTAAACTGCCCCGGGCTTTAAATTAGTAGTGGTAAAACTCCATATATTAGCATGTGATCATGTGGCTAACTCGCTTATATGCTCTAATTTTGATCATTCAAATACAAATCAAAAAACTTGAAGCTGAGAGAGTTAATAAAAAACCTAGTAGGGGAGGGAAGAGAATTATATATTGGTAAAAGAGAGTCAGTTAAATCCTTTCAGAGCAACCACATACCTGATGGAGCAAAGCAAGTGCATGGAATTGCACAAGTGCAGCACGAGATTGAACAGCTTCTTGTACCTCGTTACTCCACCTTTTCACAATCTCTGGGTTTGTCTGCCAAATAAATATATTTGTTACACCAGAAATTTACTTAATTGGCATATAGATTTGACTTCTCACACATTTGGTAGTACCTGTAATAGATGAATGCCGCTGACAAGGGCAGCACTGGCAACCACTGGGTTTTTGTCAACAATAGCTTGTTTGAGATACCTTTCAATTTGTGTTAGAAGTGTTCCGTCAGTTATTTGACATAAGACACGTATTGCATTTGCACGGTACATATCAGTACGGCTATTCATGTCCTTCATAAGGGAGCTTGTGACAATGATAACCTTTGACGTCATAAACGAAAGAGTTCATTTTCTACTCCTCTGAAAGCATGGAATCATTTTAAAAAGGAAAAAAAGTAAAAATATAAAATAAGGAAACCATATAACCTCATCTGCAGAAGGAGAAAGCTCCTTTATCATGAGATAAACCATTCTTCTGAGACCAATATCTCTGGACTGGAACAGCTTTGTAACGGAAAAAAATACTTCTGTGGCTTCAATCTAGAAATCAAATTAATAGGAGCTTATACAAAATCCAGTTTTGGGACTTCAAAGTAAAATGATGCTGGTACAATGTAAGAATGAACAGATAAAAGCACCAAGAAAATGTTACTTTGCAATCTCACTTGTTAAACTAGCACACTGAGAAATGTCACTGTCTCTAAACACATCTCACCGTACACAATTTCAGAGAAGAAAGTCTATAAAAGGGAGATTTTTGAGTCAATGTTTCAACTTTATAGGCACGTAAATTTATATGCATAATGCATCTAATAACCAGGAAGGTATAGAAAATTCTAAGAGATAAAACATAAGTATGCAAGAGTCCAAAATGTAAACTATGTCTCTTCCTTGGAAGTCAGTTACCAAATTCAATTGCAAACTCATCTTCTTTTTGTACTTTTACTGGGGAACTTCAAATGAAGCTCCTTGCATATTTATGATCTTAAAAACAATAATTAGAAATTAGAAAATAAAATATAATATACACAGCTGATTAAAAGAGCAACGTAAAACGAACTTGCAAAAGGCTCTCCAATAAAATGTTCAAACATTTTCAAGTAATCACCTGTGGAACAGTGAGTATACAAATGGAGTTCACCATTGTGTGCTTTCTCAATACTAATGTGCTGTTAATGTAAGTATCCAGAGTAAAGGTATCAGAGTGAATCTTCAAAGTTATCTAATTTTATCGTTAATTATTATCTAACAATAGAAATCAGAACATTGATACTAGTATACTACAAACATAAAAGACCTAAGGTTTACATTCTACCGACAGAAGTGCAGTATTATCATTCTAAAACTCGTGCAATTTTAATAATGTTTTAACTCTATGCATGAGAGAGGGAGAGAGAGAGATTGTAAAGGACTGATAATCTAACCTTTGTAAATGTCTCGCCCTGATAAAGAAGATACAGGAGCTTCGTGATCACCTAAAAAAAATAAAAAGCAAAAATGTTGATTATTCTTGCAAACTTGTAAAATTCATGGTTGAATTGATTTGCAAAGTAACAAAAAGAAGTACCTGTGAACATCTCCTGGCATCCAGCTGAGGGTCATTGAAAACTCTAGCTTCCTGTAACACGGCACCTTTCTCGATCCCCAAGAAAGGAGAGTACTCTGCTGAAAAATAACAAAATCAACATCAGCATTCCTAAGACCCCAAATTAAGCAGATCTAAACAGAAATTGACTTATCCAAATTAATGTAATTCCAACCAATCAGAGAAATTATTCATGTCTCCTATCCGCAGCACAAAAATATCACAATTGTGTTGACAAAAACCTATACCTATAACTTAATCAAGGAAATACTTAACGCAAACAGTTAAAAACCAATCAAATCATTCAATGAAACTGAAACGAAAATGCCCATAAGTGGACGAAAATTCAAGTAATACCAAAATCATATGCTAAAGGGTCAACAGCAAAAAGACCTACTCATTTTCTAATTCAATTTGGGATTAAGCCCCCGTTTAAGCCATCTTTTTTTAAAATGAGAATGAAAAATATAGTCTTTATTCTGCAGAAAATTTGAATTTAAATGTTGATGTGATGATAAAGGTCATATTTTTCATTTTAATGAGAAAAATAGATGGCTCAAACAGGGATCTATAATTCCGTACATATGGGAAATGTAGATCTGAAACTCAACGTAGAAAAATGATAAACTGAAGTATGAATCGAAACTGAAATCGAATCAATTGAAAAAAAAAAGGTGAAATAAT
Source organism: Fraxinus floribunda (assembly GCA_903798395.1). NCBI lineage: Eukaryota > Viridiplantae > Streptophyta > Magnoliopsida > Lamiales > Oleaceae > Fraxinus > Fraxinus floribunda. Next base: position 568 of record CAIGRS010047473.1, on the reverse strand, counting down.
TCAACAATAAGCAGTAAATAAGAATCATTTTTTTTTTATCTGAACACCCACCTTCGTCATCGCGATCGTCGTCTTTCTTCAAGAGAGGTTGAGCCATTTTACAGAGATCTGTGAGGTACGATGTACTAAAGGAAGAAGAATTTGCCTCTCTCGCTGCTCTGGATTTCGGTTTGAAGAATTCGCAATGGCCTCTCTTTATATATTTCTAGCAAGTACACTCGAATGCACAGATCTCTCTCTCTCTATGGGGCTTCCAATGTGCAGTAACTGCTTAGAACTGAAGTTAATCGGGTGAATGTCATGGGGGTGTGTTATAAAATAATAAGTGAACGTTGACGACAAATAAAAAAAAATTTAAGCCATTGTTTGAGCCCATTTTTGGAAAAATTAGGGATGACAAATGTTCGATTCGATTCGATCAAAATCATTATCACACAACCAAATTTTTGGTCATACCATAACTGCACCATAACCACGTAAGTCAGCTCGATTCGGTTCGATTAATAACTACGAAAATAAATTATTTTTTTATAACCGTCAAATAAAAAAAAATTATGAAGAAAAGTCA